>CAUYPK010030320.1:0-58992 GCA_963574355.1 Loris lydekkerianus
GAAATGATTTCAGTTGAACTCCATTCAATACGATATTGGCTGTGGGTTTGCTGTAGATGGCCTCTATCAGTTTAAGAAATGTCCCTTCTATACCAATTTTCTTAAGTGTTCTGATCATGAAGGGATGCTTAATATTATCAAAAGCTTTTTCTGCATCAATTGAGAGAATCGTATGGTCTTTGTTTTTTAATTTGTTTATGTGTTGAATTATACTTATAGATTTATGTATATTGAACCAGCCTTGGGACCCTGGGATAAAACCGACTTGGTCATGATGTATAATTTATTAGATGTGTTGCTGGATTCTGTTTGTTAGGATCTTGTTGAATATTTTTGCATCTATATTCATTAGTGATATTGGTCTACAATTTTCTTTTCTTGTTGGGTCTTTTCCTGGTTTGGGGATCAGGGTGATATTTGCTTCATAGAATGTGTTGGGTAGTCTTCCTTCTTTTTCTACATTTTGGAACAGGTTGAGTAATATAGATATTAATTTCTCTTTAAAGGTTTGGTAGAATTCTGATGTGAAGCCATCTGGTCCCAGGCTTTTCTTGTTGGGAAGATATTATATGGTTGATGCTATTTCAGAACTTGATATGGGCCTGTTCAACATTTCCACTTGATTCTGGCTAAGTCTTGGAAGGTGACGTGCTTCCAAGTATTGGTCAATTTTCTTCAGATTTTCATATTTCTGAGAATAAAGTTTCTTGTAATATTCATTAATGATTTTTTGAATTTCTGAGAAGTCTGTTGTTATTTCATCTTTGTCATTTCTGATTGATGAGATTAAATATTTTACTCTTTTTTTTCCTGGTTACAGTAGCCAAAGGTTTATCTATTTTATTGACCTTTTCAAAAAACCAACTTTTTGATTTCTTGATCTGTTGTATAGTTCTTTTGTTTTCAATTGCATTTAATTCTGCTCTCATTTTGGTTATTTCTTCTACTGGGTTTGGGGTTGGAATGTTCTTCCTTTTCCCATTGCTTGAAATGTTAACTTTCTCTCTTTCCGTTCTCTTGAGGAAGGCTGAGATGCTATAAATTTCCCCCTTAGGACTGCCTTTACTGTATCCCAGAGGTTCTGATAATTCATGTCTTCATTGTTGTTTTGTTCCAAAAATTTGGCAATTTCCTTCTTAATCTCATCTCTGACCCAGCTATCATTCAGCATAAGGTTATTTAACTTCTGTGTTTTTGTATGAGTATGCAGATTCCTGTTGTTACTGAGCTCAACTTGTATTCCATTGTGGTCCGAGAAGATGCAAGGCATAATTTCTATTCCTTTAAATTTACCGAGGTTAGACTTGTGACCTAAGATGTGGTCGATTTTGGAGTATGTTCCGTGGGCTGATGAGAAGTATGTGTATTCAGTTTTGTTGGGATAAAATGTTCTGTAGATGTCTGCTAGATCCAAATGTTGGATGGTTAGGTTTAAATCTAAAATTTCTTTTCTCAGCTTCATATTGGAGGATCGATCCAACACTGCCAAAGGAGTGTTGAAATCTCCAACTATTATAGAGCTGGAGGAAATCAAGTTGCTCGTGTCTGTTAGAGTTTCTCTTATAAATTGTGGTGCATTCTGGTTGGGTGTATAGATATTAATAGTTGAAATCTCATCATATTGAGTATTACCCTTAACAAATATGAAGTGACCATTCTTATCCTTCTTTACTTTTGTTGATTTAAAGCCTATTGTATCTGCAAATAAAATTGCAACACCTGCTTTTTTCTGATTATCATTTGTCTGAAATATGGATGACCATCCTTTCACCCTGAGTCTATATTTGTCTTTTAAGGTAAGATGTGACTCTTCTGTGCAGCAAATATCTGGCCTGAGTTTTTGTATCCAGTCAGCTAACCTGTGCCTCTTTAGAGGACAGTTCAAGACATTCGCGTTAATGGAGAATATTGATAAGTCTGGTAAAATTTTGGGTATCGAGTTTTTCGAAAGTCCAGTGGACATTTTTAACCCTTTCGCCACTGTGGAAGTTGGAGTTTGATCAAAAGTTTCTGAGTGAGTTTACTTTTGTGGTAGAGGATTGGGCTGATCATTATGGAGGATAGGTCTGAGAATATCCGGAAAAGCTGACTTGGTTATGGCAAATTTCTTGAACATATGAATGTCATTAAAGTATTTAATTTCTCCATCATAAATGAAACTCAGTTTAGCTGGATACAGGATCCGGGGTTGAAAGTTATTTTGCTTTAGGAGATTAAAAGTTGATGACCATACTCTTCTGGCTTGAAAAGTTTCAGCAGAGAGATCTGCAGTCATTCTAATATTCTTTCCTTTGTAGGTAATGGATTTCTTACATCTGGCTGCTTTGAGAATTTTCTCCTTCATATTAATTTTAGTGAAGTTAATTATGATATGCCTGAGGGATGTCTTACTGGGAGTGAGTTGTGCTGGGGTTCTGAAACTGTCTGCTATTTGAATTTCAGAATCTCTTGGCATGTCTAGAAAATTCTCTTTCATAATTTCATGGAGAACGGCCTCTGAGACTAGCGAGGCCACTTCATCAGTTTCAGGAATTCCAATGAGGTGGATATTAGCCTTCTCCGAATTATCCCAGAGCTCTCTGAGAGAATGATCCATTTTTGCTCTCCATTTCTTTTCCTCTTTGAGAGTTTGGGAGTGTTCACAGGCTTTGTCTTCAATGTCAGAAATCCTTTCTTCTGCTTGCTCCACTCTGTTACTGAGGGATTCTACTGTATTTTTCAGATCTTTGAGGGCTGCAAATTCTTGCTTCAGTGCGTCATAATCTTTGGTGGTTTTGTCTTTAAATTCATTAAATTCTTGAGACAACTTTTGAATTTCTCCTTGAATTTCTAATTCTGACTTTTGAATTGCTGCTCGAACTTCTAATTCCAAATTTTCCTCCATTGTATTAGTTTTGTTTGCAATCCAAATTCTGAATTCGATTTCTGACATCTCGGCCAGCTGTTTATGAATGGGATCTTCATTTACATCTGCCATATCTTTCCTTGGGGGGGTTGATCTGTTCTGGTTATTCATGTTACCAGAGTTTTTCCACTGATTCTGCCCCATGATTATTTTACACAGTTTGATTTTTCCCCTGGAGTTTTGTCAAGGACCCCTACATTGCTATATCCTGAGAAACTGGGGACCTGTTTGGTGTTGTAGGGCTAAGAGGTTCTATCTTGTTTTCGGCTGGTCTCTGTCCCACCCTAGTGAAACGTTTACTCTGGGTTGAAGTCTCAGCTGTGGAGAAATACCAGCTATTAAGTCACCCCACCACCCTACCCCCAGGCAAGGATTGGAAAAGGAAAAGCAAACCTTCTTACATCCACACATTCAGGACACCGCTTAAATAGTCCTCAGGGGATCGGCTCAGTTCAAAAGTCCAAATCACTTGTCTCAGTCAGCACCTGTCTCAGGTGGGAGAGTTTAAAAGGTCTCTGGCAACTGGATTGCAGGGGTCTGGTGACAACTCAGATATGACTTGCTCCAATGCTCCATGAAGTCAAGATGACCCACCCAGGAAATAGATTCGTCTGGGAAGTTTGATGCCTCCTTCCCCACCTTTCACCTTTGTCATACCCAGTCACTGATAGCCCTGCAGGGCTGTGACCCAGTTGCCTCTAGTGAACAGATACTCCAGGGGTTTGCACCTGCCTGAATCACAAGGAAATCTATATCTGATCAGCCAGTCTCCTGCACTCTGCCTCTATCCAGCAGGGGGAGGTGAGGCCTGACAACCTTGGGTGCTTGATGGAGGCTGGGGGGTTCCACTCAGTTCCAGCCCCGCCCCTGATTGATGTTACTGACAGAACAGAATAGAACAACTTTGCAGTAATTTGTTTCTGTCCCTGCTAAATTCCCCTGCATAAGAGAAGCTGTTTTGAGTTTTCAGAGCCTGTGCCTCAGGCCCTGTCTTTGCTTCTGCAGGTTTATATTTGGTTACCTGTCAGTTCTAGCCTCCTACCTTCGTCTATAGGCTGACGATCCCCTGAGGGCTGGGTGCGTCTTAGGCTCAGTAAAATGGTCCTCTGGGTCCTCTGGCCCTACCTTGGGAATTTCCAAGCTCTGTGCATGCTTTTTTAGTCCCCGCGCTTCACCCAGGCCAGTACTGCCTCAGGCAAACCCTTTACTCACGGGGCCTGCGTTTCCATCCCAGATCTGTTCTGCAGTGGTTGCCACCTGAGAAGATGCCTGGCCTCCTCTGGTTTCCCAGAGGAGACAAGGGGTGTGGCTTTGGAATATCTGGGAGTGAGTCCTATTGTTGCCAAAAACAGCTGCTGCTCTGTACCTTGGGGCACCACCACTCCGGTGTGGTTCCCTCTCAGCTGACTGACCTCTCCTCACTCCCATGCCGCAGAATGAGCACAGACCAGCTGAAGTCTAGGCCCTTTCCACACCCTCTAAAGAAATCACCCAAGAATCTAGATTCCTGGGGGACAGACCTCCAGACCTCAGAGTGAGATTGGATGGGAGTGCTGGGAGCTCACAATTGCAGGTAGAGAATATATACAGTTTTATACAGTTTTATGCCTGGCAGGAGAATGCCGTGGCACCCTAGTAGGGGAGGTCGGTCCAGTTATTAGAGGGTCTCTCCCGTAAAGTGGAGTGGGAGGACCTTTGAACTCTGCTCGTTTGTTTGTGGAGCACTCCAAGCCGTTCTCATGGGGGAGGGGACTCACATCCACTTGGTGATGGATTTTGTACCTTTTTTTGTATTCTTGGGGTTGCAGCTCACCTCAGCAGGATTGATGTGAGTTCTTCAACCTTATTTCTTGGTGCAGCACTAATCTACCAGGTTACTTGCTAAATTTCTGTCCTTTAACTCTCCTTCTGGATGGGAGCCTCTGTGGAAAGCTGGCTCCAGTCAGCAATCTTGTCTCCGCTCCCCCGCCCCATTCATTTTCTTTATTCTATTTGCTGTTTATATAATTTTCTTCTTTCTCCCACTATGATCAAGATTGAGCCAGAGAAATATCTTTTACCCTTGACTCTAAGAAGTTCCAGAAAAGTAGCCAGAGCCAGAAAATACACATGTAATCATGTAACTTTGGTGCTAGTTACCTAAACCATCTCAGCCTTCTCCCTTATTGGTTCTTGTGTCACGACAATAATTCCGGCCCAGCCAGGGGCCTTCCTTGAAAGTGGTAAAGAGGGTCATGGAGCAATTATGAGTGTTGGGCAAAAATGTTATCTGTACTGACTGTGACTTACTTTTAGCAGTGGGATGAGTGGAGAAAAAAGGAGCAAGAGTTTTTACCTTTTTTGGTTGATTTAAAATGTTTGTATATTTTAAATCCACTTTTGGAATTCAAAAAAAAAAAAAAAAAAAAAACTTTTATTAGAAGAGGTTGCAAGCTGCCAGGTCAGATATAGCTGGCTCCTGTCCCACGTTTCCTAGCTATGTGGCCTCATGCACCTTTCTCCTCTTCTATGAGGCACAAATAATACATCCAGATGGTGCCTGTGGCTCAAAGGAGTAGAGTGCCAGCTCCATATGCCAGAGGTGGTGGGTTCAAACCCAGTCCTGGTCAATAATAATAATAATAATAATAATAATACATCCAACCTCACCGACCATGGATGAGAATGGATTAAATTAGAGCATTTTATTAAGCATTTTGGAAGGGCTTCTTAAATGCTGTTTTTCCCCCCAAATGAAGTCCTTTTCTCTTAAAAGTTTAGATGTGCTTTATCCTCACCTTCTCCTATTACTCCCTTTGCCCCTTGTGTCACTTTACCCTTTTATGCCAAAATCTAGTTTCTTTATACTGACCTCTCTTTTTGTCACTAAGGAAAATTGTTATTTATATTCCTTTTTTTTTTTTTTTTTTTTTTTTTTTTTGAGTCAAGCTCTCACTCTGTCACCCCGGCTAGAGTCCACTAGTGTTATCATAGCTCACAGCAACCTCAAACTCTTGGGCTCAAGTGATCCTCCTGCCTCAGCCTCTTATGTAGCTGAGGCTACAGGTACCTGCTACCACAATAACTGGCTAATTTGTCTATTTTTTATAGAAACAGGGTCTTGATCTTGCTGAGGCTGGTATCAAACTTCTGACCTTAAACTGTACACCTGCCTCAGCCTACCAAAGTGCTGGTATTATAGGCATGAGCCACAATGCCTGGCCATTTAGTTTCCTTTTAGAGATAAAGCTCAAAATATCCAGCATCAAATCCAGCATGCATGAAATTTTTAAAAATCATTTCATAGTGCAAGGTAGACCAGTTGATTTTTTAAATTTTTCTATTTTTAATTATTATGAATATGTAATGGTTGTATTATACTTACATGTGGGGTACATGTGATATTTTGATATATCCATACAATGTATAATGATCAAATCAGGGTAATTGGGGTATTTATCATCTCAATAATTTATCATTTCTTTGCCTTAGGAGCAGTCCAATTCCACTCTTTTAGTTATTTTGAAATTCACATAAATTAGTAATTACTATCGTCCCCTAGAATGCCACCAAGACACTAGGTTTTATTTCTCCTATCTAACTTTTGTACCCATTAACCATCTCCTCTCTGTCCCCTCATCCCACTTCCAATAACCTTCATTCTACTCTCTATCTCCATGAGTTAATTTTTTAACCCCTACATATTAGTGAGAACAATTGCTAAATAAATGTGCCACATACACACAATAGAATATTATTCAGGCATAAAAAATGAAATCCTGTCATTTTCAACAACATGGATGGAACTGAAGAGCATTATGTTAAGTGAAATATGGCAGACCAATGGGCCAATTGTGATGTTACAGAAGTCAAAAGTTCATTATTATAATTTCAAATTCCACATTAAAGCCAACTTTTCAGAAACTATACTTGTGGAGTTTCAGTACAGTAACAAGGAATATCCACAATTACCAGAAAAGGTCATTAAAATACTTCACCTTTTTACAACTACATGTATGTGTGAGGCTGGACTTTTTAAACCAAAAGAACTTATCACAGTAGACTGAAGTAGAAAACAAATATGAGAATCCAGTTATCCTCCATTAAGTTAGATATTCAAGAGATTTGCAAAAATATAAAACTATACTACCCTTCCCATTCAAATGTTTTAGAAAACTTAGCCATTGCTTATTGAAAATGTTATTTACGTTCTTATGTAACCAGCTCATTGTTATTTTTTAAATGAATTAATAAACATTTTCCCTTGGTTTTGATTACTAATTCAGTTAAGTATCAAGAGAAATAAGCCAGCCACATAAACAAAAGCTTTTTAGGATCTTTAATAATTTTTAAAAGTGTAAAGAGATGGGAGATCAAAATAGTCTGAGAACCAGTAGACTAAATAATTCCCAAGGCTCTTTTCACAAATAAGTGTCATGTTTTCTTGATTTTATGGCAACCTCAATAGTACAAGAGCCTGAAGAGCAGGCCTAGGTTGGATATGGGAACAAACAATTGATTAGAAAGATCTGCTAGGACAATGATTCACACAGGCCAGGTGTTCTCTATGCAACACCCGTAGGTCTAGCTGGGCGAGTCAGCAGGGCCAGTGCCTGAGCTGGTTCCATGTAGGCTACATTCAGGGACTTCTGTTCCATTCATACTCTTTCTGCCTTTCACACATCTTCTCTGTCTCCTAGTTAGACCCTTGAAATTGAGCCTTTGTAGCCTCAGGGCTGGACTTGGTATTCAGATAAAAGCGAAAGTGATGCCAAAAACTCAGGACTGTAAAGTCTGACTTATTTTGCCTGTATATTAATATTCCCTAAGAGCTATGTTAGAATGATAGCATTAAATCACCCTGCTAAAGAAATTTACATGAGGAAACATGGAATCATTTCCACTGATTCTGCAGATTTTCCAAGTAGCTGATGAATGTATTTATACATGATAATACTGATTAACTTATGTAGGTTACTGAAATAACTAAATGCTTTGATTTGCAATTTGAGTACAAAAGAAATAAAATCAAGTGAACAATAACAGAAACCTAGAGAATCCTCACATGCTTTAGAAGCAAGTGTCTTCAAATTCAAAGAAAGGATGCCTTGAAATAAAGTCAGGGACATGAGGTTCAAGAGCTTGGGATGATCCTCAGTGACACCTAAAGAAACTATTTCAAAAGTTAGAGAAGGGGTGAGTGTGTCACCTGTGCAAAACCCAGTTAAGAAGCTCCTAAATTGAAAGTAGAAATGCACTAAGAGGTGAGTGCAAAGACCTAAGGAGGGGCGGGGGGTGAGAGGTAAACCAAATGTGAAAAGTGAAGGGGGTAGAGCTGTGCATGATGGGAAAGAGTACAGTTGTAAGACTTTGCTGGGGGTGCCCAGCTAGACTCAGGCTAAACGTCATTCACCTTCTCCTGAAAAAGGCATCTTGGGTGTCTGTGACTAGGCCCTGTGGCCCTGGCTGCTTGCACGCATAAAGCTTGCACGCATAAAGTTTTTCTGTGTGTTTTCATTTAGGAAATAGACTGAGCTATCTACCTTCTCTGGATCAGTCTTCCTTTGACTAATATTTCTTTGGAGACTTGGAGAGGGATGAAGTTGACTCTATTAAACCCTGGGAAACCTTGTCACCAAGGATGGTCCCCAGTGAACCAGGCCTCCCAGTCTTGGGGCCCAGTCCAGGGCTGGCAGAGTTGCTCATTGTAACCAATAGCAGGTGGCAGAATGAGTATCTGCCAGTTCTGGGCTAAGCCTTGAGGGGTTAACAGCTTCTGATTTTACTTCCTTGGGACCCCTAAACGTCCATGTAAGAATTCCAACCATGTTTCTGAAGAAACTAAATGGAGCAGCCATCTGAGAGACAGAGACCCTGAGACTGTACACAGGAGAACTGAGGGCCCCAGCTGACTGCGAGGACTCGGGTGCTGGACACTTGATCCCAGTGTGCCATTTGAGCCCGAGGTGGAGTCATCTGAGTGGGGCATGAAGAAGCCATAGAGGAAAGACAGTGAATGTGAGCGTCCCCCACCCCCGCCAGACCCTGTCCTCATTCCATGATTAGGAATGAGGGCAGGGCCCAATTCATGTCTAACAGAACCATGAGAGATGAAAAACATAGCTGTTACTTTAAGCCATTAAATCTGGAGTCGTTTTTTACTCAGCAACAGATAAATAAAACATATTGTCAAGTACATTTTCACAGCAGCCATTTATTTAAAAAACAATTTTTGATCCTCTGCCATGAGCCGAGATGGTACCAGATAGAGCAAAATCAATGAGAGAGTGGCCTCAGCTCAAAAAGCTGGAATGGAGGAAATGGAAAAGGGAGCCAATAGTTGGAGGACAGTATTGCCAAGTGCTATGAAAGAAAGTGGCATTCTAGGAGGAAGGGCACAAACACAGCCTTAGACAATCACGGGGGTCTTCCCAGAGAACTGACATGGGAGGCGAGTATTGGAGGAGGGCTGGGCGAAGCAGCAGAAGGAGCCACCAGGAAGACCTATAAACAACAGAGGGTCTCCACCACTAACCAGTGCCTGGGGTTAGTGTTTACTCTGGTGGTGAAGAGCATGGACAAGTGACTTCAAATCCCCGAGCCTCAGTTTCCTCATTTGTAAAATGAGGATATAATAGAACCTACCCGATGAGGTTGTTGGGAAGATTCAATACCACAGTGAACGTGAAGCACTTAGGACAGTGTCTGGCACATAGTAGGCGCTTGGTAAATGTGAGTCTATCAACATCATCATCGTCATCATCATCATCATCATTGTCCTCGCACTGAGATGATCTGCATGTTCTCTTGACATATTCTGAGCAAGTACAGAGGGGCATGTATCCCTACCCACTCAGTGTGAAAACTATAAACTCTTAACTGTGATCCTGTTTCAATTCTCCTCTGAAAAGGTCAGCCTCTTCAGAATTTTGCAAATCTCAAGGTATCAATTTGAATGGCAAGAAACACATCAGGCTCAAGCTGGGGGTGTGAGAATAGATGTTAAAGTCTATTTGCATGGTCAGAAAAGCTGGATAGAAACATGCACACACATTGATTGTATGGCTGCTCTAACATGTCGAAGTTAAAACACGCCAACAATGTGCACGGATTCACACACAGCCATAGGACGCTACCCTGTTTTCCAGCTCCCCCCGGATGTGTCCTAGAACCTCTGCTCAGTCACTTGGGGTGATTATCTCTTGAAAGCCTGTGACAAAGGGAGGGAAATTTAAGACCCTATGACCAGAACTGTTTACTAGCAGGCCCAGGATTAGAATTCACAGACTCTGAGCTTCCCCTTGGCATTCAGCCCACCCAATCTGAAGGATCCCAGCAGATAAGCATTTGGAACCGTGACAGCTGGTCTCCGCAGCTGCCGTCCAGTACACTAGCCAAGCGCCCTGTAGCTGGCGCGGGTTTCCAGCGGAGTGTTCTGAGAACCTCACTTGTTGGGTGGCCCTGGGCAATCACTCCCTCTCCTAACTTTGTTTTCTCACCTAAAATGAGAGGCCTTAAGTTCATGGCAATTCTGAAATGAAAGCTCCGTGTCTCGGAGTCTTTGGAACAGCATGGCTCCTGTCTCCTGCTGTTATCTGTACATTGCAATGCAGGGAGTTGCCTCATTGGAAAGGCTGAAGGGAAAAGGGCAAAGTCAAGTGTTTTAGATGCAAAGCAAACCTTTTGACTTGTTTCACAGAAGACCTGTGATATTTCTATGTGGTTTTATGGATGATGGCGAACTTTCTCCTAGACACTTCCTTTCTGTTATAAGTACTTATCCTTACACAGGTCCAAAATGGCTTTTTCCAATTATATAGAAATCAAATTGTGGTATTTAAAACTATTTCATTCTCAAGACAGATTTTCATTAGTATGTAAAAAATCACAGGAGTTTATGATTGTATTTGATTTTCTCCAGAGTAAAAATTATTATGGAAAAAGCATGAGATCCAAATAAAAGACCCTTCAGCACAAAGTACGATGCATATAAAACACCTGGTTTTCTTCAAGCTTCTAGAAGCCTAGGAAATGCTGAGATGTGACCTATTGTTTCAAGAATCAAGTGACATTTCTCCCTTTAGATAAGGTAACGCCCACTGCTTTTCTGTGACACTTTTCCCCTTCCTCCAGAGTTTTTCAATATGTACCAAAATGTTTCTCAAAATGTTGGTGCTTTCAGAATCACACCATCAAGCTTGTTTCATAGGTCTGATGGGATTCACCTCACAGAAAGTGTTGTTGATTTGTTGTTGTGCACAATGAATTGAAGACAGCATGAATTCAACAGTCTAGGCAAGAAACAGTGAGAATGGGCTGAGACGATGGATGGTGGTGGGGACAGAGTCGAGGGAACAGGGACAGAGTCGAGGCATGTCACTGCTAGAATCAAATTGACTGGGTTACAGACCGGACGTGGGTGATGAGGCCAGGAAGAAAGAAAGGATGGCTGCGTGACTACTAATTTGGGCCAGACAGTGAATAGTAAGGTCACCATGAGTCATCATTTATCACTCAAGTTTCAATGGGCAAATTTAAAACAATATAGAATTTAGAAACTACACCATTCATTTGGGAACTCTACCAACCCTTGGCCTAAAAAGATTCTTATCCAATTTGGTCTCATTCTAGGGGTTTAGATTCATTTGAAAGGGGTACAATTACCAACTGAAGGCTTAAAGAGAGAAAAATGCCCAGCTCAGAGACACAACGCCGGAAACAGGTCCCTGCCTCCATCTCACATGTGCAATGACTTCTTTCTTTTTTTGGATTCTAAACATCTGCAGAATGAGGATCATCATTTCTTATTTCATATCTTATAAAATTATAACCTCCATCTGTCTGATACAAAGCAGGTGATCAATAAAAATTTGATAAATTATTCTTGATATAAAACAGTTATTGCTACACTTTGGTTTAAATTCTTTCTCTCTTATAAAATACTGGTGATTTGATTTAGAAAAGTCCATACCCTTGAGCCACTGAGCTCCACAGACATCACAGACACCAGGAAAGTGTGTCTAATTAGTCACTGCTCTATAGAAGCTGCTGGTCCTCTGCCCTTTACATCTATCAGCCCTTCTACAGCTCTCGTCAGACCCCACAAACAGATCTGTGATTATCTTCATTTACAGATGGGAAAACTGAGGCTCAGGAAGCTTCACTAATTTTCCAAAGGCCACATGGAGAATAAGTGGCAACGACAGAGTTTTAACTTGGTTCGCTTGAGTTCAGACTCTGAACCTTTGAGATGTCTGCCAGGGAAGAAAGAAAGTTGGTAGGGAAATGGTGGCCACTAACTAGTTCAAATGAGCCTTAGGAGTCAATTGCTAATAACAGATGAGCTGCAGAGTTAGCCCTTGTTCTGGAAGCTTAACATGGTATAAAAGCAAAGAAGGGACCCTGGGTCTGTCTGCCTGGTTGGTGGTTTCACCCAAAGCAACTCAGGGAAAGGCACTTGTCTCTACACAGATCAGTTTCTTTTTGGTTTTGTCTTCCCCTTCATCTCCTAATGAAGATGATTTGAAAATCATCCAATATATACGTGCCTGGCTGAAAAGAGAAGAGATATAGCTTCACTCAGGACTTGAAGCTCACAAAATTAGATACTCCACCAGTGAAGGCAGGACGTTGCCAATCTGAAGATCAGAGAAGGGCTGCTGATGGGAGAAAAGGAGGTAAGCAGAGCCAGGGCCAACCACAATGGAGAGGAGCCCCACTGTACCTAGAATGGGTCGTCATTTGTATTGGGTTGTGTGAGGAGACAACTTTCTACCAGCAACAGGTGAGCCACTATTTTCCAGTTTTCACCAAAGACAGGAAAAGAGAAAATATGCCTGAATTGAAACATAAAAGAATTATGATGGATTTAATGAAATTGCCTGAGAGAGGTTTTCTAACCATCTGGGATTAGGGATTAGGAATTTGTGGAGTTAGAAAACCTATGTTACAGATTTCATAGAATCATAAAGGCATAAAACTTTAGAGCTAGAATGCATCTCATACATAATCTACTTTGTGGTCATCATGGCATTCTAAAGATAATGAAAAAAAAAAAAAAAACTCATCTAAATGGTTATGATAATTACCTAATGGTCTGTTATGCTGCAGGAAGACGAATGATGGTGCCCAAACTACGTAACTACTTAGGAAAGGTTTATCATATAAGCATGATAAAACATAATAATAACAATAATCTGAGACAAAATAATGTGAGCCTTTTAAAGATAAGCAAACTGAGGCTATATCTTCAGAAACTGGCTTCTCATCTCTCTGGGATTAGAGAGAGACCCTGATTGAAGGTTTGCTCTTTTTTTTTCTTATCGCCTGGTCATTCAAGGTCATTTCTTGTGTAGGTCTTTACTGGCTGACTTCTCTTCCCCTTCACCTCTTGCACTCCTTAACCTGCAGAATTAATTCTACCTCATCTATATTCTTGTAACACTTAATGTACATCTTTATTTCTAAAGAAAATTTATTAAAAAGTACTATATGCCCAGGAATGCAAGGGCAGTGTGACATAAGAAAATCAATCAACATAATATGCCACATTATACAACAACAACGAAACCACAGGCTCATCTCAGCTGAAACAGAAAATGCATTTGAAAAACTCCAACACCCTTTCATGATAAAAACACCCAGAAAACTAGGAAAAGAAGAAAACTTCCTCAAACACTATAAAATGGCATTTATGCCAACATCAAATTCAAAGATGAAAGAATAAAAGCACTCACCATAAGACCGGGACCAAAGCAAGCCCACCTGCTTCCACCTTGGCTATTTAACCTTGGCACTGGAAGTTCTAACCATAAAGAGGAATGGATCACTTACACGTGCTTCCACACGGGTAAATCTTGAATATAAACACAAAAGGTCACCCATTTTTTGATTCCATTTCTTAAAATATCCCAAATAGAAACATCCATTAAGGACAATGGGGATTGGTGGCTTGCCAGGGAGGAGGATGCGGGAGAAAGTGCTCCATTGGTAAGGATTTTGAGTTTGGAATGATGGAAATGTTTTGAAACTAGACAGAGATAGTGGTTCCGTAACATAGTGGGCATGCTAGATGCCACTATGTTGTCCACTTTAAAAGGTTTAATTTTATGTCATGTGAATTTCACCATGGTCATATGTTATTCAGTTCAAGAAAATGAGTCCTTTGAAACCCAAATTCAAAAGACAGTAAATGCAATTTCAACAACAACAACAAAAATAGCCTGGCGTTGTGGCGGGCGCCTGTAGTACCAGCTACTGGGGAGGCTGAGGCCAGAGAGTCGCCCAAGTCCAGGAGCTGCAGGTTGCTGTGAGCTGTGACAGCACAGCACTCTACCAAGGGCGACAAAGTGACACTCTGGCTTTGACAAAAATAAAAAAGACAGCAAATGCATCTGTCAATGAACGATCTCACGCTATCAAGTACTTACATTCCCACTGTCTCTGCTCTTTTGTGAACTGACAGCAGCCTCAGCACTCACAGGATTCAGTGGGAAAACTACCCAACCGGAGGGAGGTGGCCGGCGTTTTGCGCTGCTAGCAGCCTGGCCGACCCCAGGAGGATGTCGTTAGCGCGCCACCGTGTGTCCTGTGTGGGAATTGCAGCACCCCTCCAGCGGCTGAGAGGAACCCCGAGGTGACTTTCTGCCTTTCGAGGTGACTCTGCCAGCTGGAGTGGTTAGGTCACTGGTTATGCACACAAGGATTGGAGTTGTACACTTTCTTGAAGACCTCACGATATTTAATATCAAGACACTCGGACTTATTCTGGATTCCTTAGGGAACGGAGCTTAGAGACGTCCCCAGAGAGGCCTGGAGAGTTCAACGGTCCCTGAACGGTAATGGTGCTTGGAGGTCCTGGGGAAGGGAAGCAGGGATTTCGGGCCTGCTCCATCTCCTAGTCCAGGAAGTTGGCCCCCTTGGCGGGTCTGGGGTGCCACCTCACCCCTGCCCCAGCCCAGCTGCCTTGCCATGAGGATGTGGCCCAATGGTGTCATGATTTCCTCCTGGTGACTCGATCCTCTCCATGAAAACTGATGGCACACAGTAAAATGTGCTTCCCTGAGGATAGAATCTTTCCCCCTGCAGCCTTCAAGAAGCTTTCGTCTTCCCAGAGCAGGCAGCGTGCTGGAGGGACGCCCAGAAGGCAGGTACTGGCCTTGCACCTGTGTCACCGTATCTGGGGCACTGACTCCCTGCTCCCCGCCCCCAGCCACCACCGTATCAGCAGGCCACCTGTGGACTCTCAGGCCTCTCTTATGTCTTTGCAACAACACTGTCGCCATCACACTTCTTCTAGATAGAAAATAGCTCTTAGGAGTTTCCCACAGCAAGAATTTGTTACTAAGGAGACCCAAATGTAATAGCTAGCTCCCTCAGTTTGTCATTTGGTCATATTTGCAAGCGGTGTTACAATTCTCAGAGCATTTTGGGGGACGTGGTGGTTAGTTTAAGGAAGGGCCAGAAATTATCATCTCGCTTGAACTTCGCAAATCCTTTGAGAGATAAATGGGGAAGATTATTATAACTCTCTCCATTTCGCATAAGTGTTAAACCAGGCCTTGTCTTTATTTAAGAATAAATATAAAGTAGTAGATTCGCTTGCTGCGTCTTTCTAGAGCTCCTGGGATCATTCTGCTCGTTCTGCAGGAGAGACTGCCTTCCTTCCACGTCTGTGTTTTAAGATGACAATGTACCAGGCAGTGCTCTACTCTGCTCATCTTTTCCATCTTGGCTGTTCAGCCCATTGACAATATTATGGGTGGAAACAGAATTAAGGACAATATTGCTAACATGTATTCTTGTACTTGGAACAAAGAACGGCAGGTAAAACTGATCATTTAGTCAAGGCGCCTTCATAATCTGAATATATCCTGCCCTCTACTGGGCAGTGGTATTATCACAGAAATGTAGGTTGTGTCTGTGAGAAAGAATATGGAGTACTTTGAGGGGGAAATTGCTTGTGCTGTGGTTGTTATTACCGAGGTACAGCATTCAATTTTCATTGCCTCACTATCAACTAAATACATACATGCACAGGTATACACACAATGTTTTAATCCTATGTTAGTAAAATTGTGAACATAAATTTTTAATATTTTTCAAACTATAAGTCTGAACAGCCCAGATCTTGTTTTTTCCTAGCTAATTTCCTAGGAAAAGAGCTCTTTGATAAGAATTTTGAGACTCCTGCCTTTGAATAAAAAGCTTAATCTTATTTTTTCATTTTAGTGTGATCTGGAGCCATGGTTCCCAAATTTGATGATTTTGCAGAAGAAAAAATTTCCAAAGATAAATCAGATGATTGTAAAAACTTTCTGCAACTATCATCACAATTTTACAAAAGAAAGAGCATTTTAACAATCATAAAAAGAATGTAGGAAAGATGCAATGACTCCTTTAACCTTATTTTTTCTCCTGAGTGGCCACCACGTTCGTGCTGCAGCCTGACACGATCTTTGAGAAACTACTGCATGAAGGCAGAGGCCAGGTGCATTGAGTTATTTTCCAATAAATTGGTTTTTAGCTGAAATTAAGGCCATGTTGATATGTGAAAACACATAGAACATGAATGGGGGAGTATTTAAAGGTTTCTCCCTTTCTAGAAAATTCCTATGTGTCTCACCCTTGTATCTCAGTTTGTATTGCCATGGTTACTGCCAGTGAACACGTTGCCATGGTGCCTTTCTGCCCTTGTAGCACGGGATCCAGGCTGAGGACTGTCCAGTGGCTCCCATGACAATACCCAATGGTTTCCTCCCTGCTTTCCAGCCCCTTCTTGTGAGTCTCTTTTGCAGGCTTTCTGTCCCCTGCCTGTTTCTGCCTGCTGGTGTCCAGAACCAAATCTAATTCCCATGACACTCATTTGGAGACATGAAGACATCATCACATTCATCCTAAAGATTTTCTCCAAACCAAGAATCATCAAGTTTTTTTTCATCTGACATCTATTTGTCATTACACCCACACCCTGGAGTCCTGGTGACTGTCCCTTGGGTGTGCTTACCTTTGCAGATGCCTCTCTCAACAACAGTGCCAGGGATCAGGTAGAGCAGACCCCACCCTCCACCTCCTTCACACTGTTCATTATTTCCTTATTAATGCAGCCCAGGGTTGCTTGGGCTGACAAGAACATCACTTTCAACTCTTGTTAGTTGAGTTTAATTGTTCTCCATGCATACCACCATTAAACTCTTAAATCTATACTTGTGTTTCTTGTTTATTCTTATTTCAAATTTACAACTTTTCATGTATGTTCATTTAAAATTCAAGTGGCAAAATTAACTCAGCCTTCAAATTTCTTTCACTGTGAGCCTCAGTTAAATTAATTATGAGATAGCCAGACTCTGGGTGACAGGTTTTACTGATTTCTCAAAGTTGTTTTCCTCTTTGAGAGACAGAAAGAAAATGTGCCTGGTAGAAGATTCCAGCAGCTCAGCAGGTTGGGAGGTTGACAGACAACAGAGAAGACCCATTTAAACACTAGGAACGTCCTAAGCCAGAGTAATCCGAGACAACGAGAAGGCTCTGCCTTTCTGGCAAAACATGGATGTAGTATTTTCCCAGGACTGTTACAAATTATTATAAACCTGGTGTTTTAAAACCATAAAAAACCTACTGAACCTCCACAGTCCTGGAGTCTAGAACCTGAAATCGAGGCATCAGCAGGCCTGAGATTCCTCTGAAGGTTCTAGGGGGGATCCTTCTTGGGTGCTTCCAGCCGCTGGCAGGTCCCTCCCGTGGCTCCTGGCTGCACAGTTCCTCTCACTGCCTCCACCTCCACATGTCTTCGCCCCTCCTGTGTCTTCTCTCCTGTCCCATATAGGACAGTTGCTATGGGATTGAGGATCCACCTAAATAATTCAGAATGATCTCATCCTGAACTTATATCTGCAAAGACCCTGTTTCTAAACAAGGTCACATCCTAGTGTCCAGGGAGTAGGATGTGGGCATCTGTTTGGGGGCCACCATGGCCCCTACCACAGTGGGACATCCTATCGTTAGTTACCAAGGACTCTGGGGGTTGGTTATATCATTTCACTTTTAAAGCCCATCAGTCACCATCACTCACTCACCTGATCCCACACCTTCTTTCTCTTTTCTTTCTATTCATATCATCCAGCTTGTTGAAGCCACCTGGAGTTGGTGAAGTTGGACTTCTTGGCACAGACAATACATGTTCTGGGTGGTATTCAAACAAGCTATCTGGACTCGTCTGGATTTCTGATCTGTCACTATCACTGAGCAGCTGTGCCGTGACAGTGAAGACTTTGTGTCCAGCTCTAATGCCATGATCTTTAGGATCATCCCACAGAGCCCCAAAGGTGAGCAGATAGAATGGAGTTTTAACCTGTGGTTAAACTGTGGTTTTGTTTCTGGGTGGTGAGCCTTTATTAGGTATGAGCTTCACAAATAGGGTCTCCTCTTCCATGTTTTCTTTCCCCTGCTTTGACTTCACCACTACCTTTTTGAATGGTTGTCTTTGGATGAACAGAAGTTGCTGATTTTAATATGAGCAAACATTTCCATTGATATACAGGAAAGAGTAAGTTGAGGAAACATACAGCACAATACTACTTATCGAGAATTTAAAGACAGGTAAAGCAATGCCGTCTGATGCTTAGAGATAGGCTCACATGGTGCAACAGTATAGAAAGTCCCTGGGGAGAAGAGTCACCAAATTCAGGTTGGTGGTTACCCTTTGGAATAAAGAAGTGGCTGGGGGTGGCACCTGTGGCTCAAAGGAGTAGGGTGCCGATCCTGTATACCAGAGGTGGTGGGTTCAAACCCCACCCAACCAAAAACTGGAAAAAAAAAAAAAAAAAAAAAAAAAGAAGTGGGTGGGAGTCAGGGCAAAAACACAAACGACAATTTTATTAGTAATATATATATATATATTTTTAAGCTATAGAGCAGATACAAAACTAAAGAAGTCTAGAACTCACCACGTCCTGCCAGCTTTTTTTCTTTTTGAGACAAAGTCTCACATGACCTCAGCCTAGCTCACAGCAACCTCAAACTCCCGGGTTCAAGTGACACTTTCCCAAAGTGCTAGGATTATAGGTGTGAGCCACCATGCCCAGGCTCCTGCCAGCTTTTTCTACTTGGGGAGAATGCCTTAACCTACAGAACCATTCGTGTCACTTTCAAGCTTAGCATCAATTTTGCCAATAAACACTCAGCAAGGCTCTCTGTCTATAAATTCTGACTGAGCATAAGAACTTTGCTAACTTAATCATTGTTCACCTCTTCTATGTTACAAGGAAAGGTTGTGGACTACATAGGAAAGGGAAAGAAAATTTCCTTTATTGATATACATTTTGTAGAAATTTTCTATTCATAAACATTATATACTATAGTTCTAGAACACCAGTTGAAGTTATGATTTGTTGGTGAATTGTTTAACTATATACCAATAATTTATATTTTTCCCTCTTGTTTTCATTAATTCCCAACAAATACATTCTCCCTGGGATGAGTTTTTAGCCCTTGAAATGCTCACATGCTTTTTTGTGAGTTTAGTTGACAAACAGAAGTCAACTGATAAACAAAATCCGCCCTAAAGACTGAGAAAGAACAGACACTTTGGTGCTCTCTAAAGGTGTGTTTTGGTGCCACAACTCAACAATTAAATAGAAATTAATTGAGCACCCACTGCCTGGGGTGCTTAGTATAAGGAATGCTCCCTGTCCTGAGGAGGGTTCACTCGAGCTGGGCAGAGTAAAGAGGGAAGGGTGCAATTACTATGCACTGAATGTTCATGTGCCCCCCAAATTAATATGTTGAAACCTTCATCCCCAAAATGATGACATTTGGTGATGAGGCCTGTGGAGGTAATTAGGTCATGAGGGTGGAGTTCTACTTATGAAATTAGTGACCTTTTAAGAAGACACACGAGAGCTAGCAGGGTCTCTCTCTCTCTCTCTCCAGAAAGAGTGACCTCACCAGAACCCAGCCTCCTGGCACCTTGAACTTGGACTCCCAAGTCTCCAGAGCTATGAGAAATATTAATAGATGTCTGCTGTGAAGCCACCCAGTCTGTGGTATTTTGCTGCAGCAGCCTGAGCTAAGAAAGATATATACACCAATTCCTATAAAGGCAGATGCACCTAATTCAAGTTTATTCCATATTATTCTTATTTTTTCAGTGCTTTCCCTCCTTACCTAAAATTAGTACCTAGAAACCAACACCAGTTCTACCAGCAGGGGCCTTTGAATAACTTTCAGGACCAGTGGGTGTTTGCCCAGTGGCTTGTCAGTAACCTGCAGTTCTTTTACTTTGGAAAGGGTGGACACCCACAGTATCACACTAGCTCTAGCCAGGCTACAGGATATCTTCTCTCTTCTCCTGTGACTTGAATTGCCTAAAGAGCAAATCAGACCCAGATTTAACTTGGTCAACTGATTTGCTCTCTGGGAATAACCAGGTGGATTATCCCATTGATTATAACCAAAGTGGAAGTTGCTTCCTAACTTCTCATGGCTCTGAAGATGTAATACCCTGAGATGAAATACACGCCAGGACCGGAAATACTGATGCAGCTTTCATAATTCCTAGAGTGGCTAAGTGACTTTGGGAACAGTTCAACTGTAGATGCGTGTGCTCATTCTGTTGAGCATTTAAAATATTAATAGATGCATTAGGATAGGGCATTGATAATCCGCCACAGGTATAGTTTTTGTTAATTATAAATGTCTGTTAAACTTACATATATATATATATATATATATATATATATATATATATATATATAACAGTAAAAATAGTAGCTAAAGTAATGTTCAGACTAGTAATGATTAAGATAGCCACTTGAGTTTAATAATTTATATATGCAGTTAAATAATGTTTAAAATGATAATGGTAAATATTGAATGCTTAAACTATGCTAAGGGTGTCTCATAGGTATTTCTGTTGAATCCTTTACAATAATTTTCTGAAGCAAATATGATTTATCTACATTATCACAGTGAAATAAAGCAAGATCCAAGGAGGTTAAATAAAACACCTAAGGTCATGGAGCTATAGAGTGACAGAGTTGGGGTTCAAAGCCAGGCCACCGTAATTCGGGCTCATGTTTTGTCAACCACACTCTACTGCTCCCTTCAAAAATTTTCTCATCCCCCAAACCTTTGTTTTTGCACATTGCCCTTAGTTCAGAGGGACACTAAGGAAGAGAAGATGTGACATTTACTTATTGAAGAAGTTACTGAGAAATCTACAGCAAAGGGGTAAAGGAAATACATCACGCATTAGGAAAGAAGAACTAAAAATGGGGTCTATTGGGCAATTTTGTCTTCACACTTATCTATCAATCAGTGTCTCACTTGCTGGAGCCTCTGTTTCCTCTCTCTTCCCCACTTTGCACCTCTGAAGAAATCTCCAGTACTGTTCTGTGAGACCACATGCTTATTAAGTGCCTCTGCCTTGCAATTAATAATTTCTATGAACACGAGACACTGGAGACCCAACAGGCTTCAGTTCATAGACTACAGCCCATGTGTTTATGAGCCCTGTTCATAAAACAGGAAATGGCTGGTTTTTCCTGAACTGTTGCCCTTAAATCTCTTTGCCAAAAATCGCAGTGTGCATAGTTCTTACCTGGTTTCGTAGTTGGAAGACTATATAGCTTTTGCTTCCTGAGTCCAAATTTCAATGCTTCAAAGAAGGGCTCACAGACAAGGGCCACATGTGTGAGCTCAGGAGTTAGGTTTCCTTGTTAAGATCACTGTAAGTTGGGCCTTGAATTCTGGAAGAGATTTTAAAAGTTACCCTTCCCCTCCTATTCTGTAGACCACTCTTCTACAAAAAGTTACTTTTTCTCCTTAATAACATTAGCTGATATTCCTTTAGTGAAGGTATGGTGTCAAACTGTAAGCTTTAGAGATGTGAATTCTCAGAAGTACCCTAGGACATGGGTACACTTGAAAAGATTGCCACATAGAGACCTTTAGCCACTAGCCCAAGATGACACAGCAAGTAAGCAGCAGCACAGGCCATGAGCGGTGTCTAACTGCAGAGCCTGCTCTCCCGGCCTGTCTGCTGTCCCTCCCCTCCAGGGCTGGAATTTGTAGCTTTTAGCATCCCCCCTCTGCCCCTTGTCTGATTAATCCTGGGAAGTATTGTTCCCAGTATCAAAGAAGTTACTGGGAAATCTACAGCCAAAGGAGTAAAGGAAATACATCACTCATTAGGGAAGAAGAATTAAAAATGGGGTATATTGGGCAATTTTATCTTCACACTTATCTCTCGATCAGTGCCTGGCTTGCTGGAGCCTCTGTTTCCTCTCTCCTACCCCCTTTGCACCTCTGAAGAAATCTTCAATACTGTTTTATAAGACCCCATGCTTGTTAAGTCCCTCTACCTTTCAATTTATAATTTCTATGAACATGAGACACTGGAGACTGAACATGCTTCAGTTCAAAGCCCATGGATTTTACAGCCTGCAGATATGAAAAAGAGAAAGGGTTTAGTGGGTAAATTGAGAGAAGAGTGAGAACATTCCATGCAATTTGGGCAATGGCACTGGTGGTGCTAGACCAAAGTTCAGGGAAACGATGAACATGGCAAGGGAAGGGGCCAGACCTAGAGTTGTTCAATGTTGACTTTTGCAAGTAAGGACCTTTGCAAGTAAGAACCTTATCATTTGATCTTCGCTTCCAAAAGGTTTTGCAATGAGCCATTGATTTAACTCATTCATTCAGGATGCATCTTGACACAATAATAAGATACAGGCTATGTTGCGAGGCCCTGGTTCCCCAAACCCAGTTGACCTCTTTTGATTACTCAACTGAGCTAGAAAGTTCAACTGAGGCACAGCAGTAATGGAAAGCAAAAGTGAGTAGAAACAGAAAATAAAACTGGAGCAGCACAGGCAGGGTGGCGAGAGAGCAAAAGTAACCTACGAAAGTTTTGGGGTAGCAAAGGATAATTATACGTAAGGTAGAACAGAGAGAAAGTTTAGTGCACCTCCAAAGAGAGTTGGAAGTGGGTCCCTCTCCTGAAGGAGAAAAGGTGACAGAGAAGAGAAGCCAATGTCTCCAGCCTTATAAATATTCTGGTTGAAATTGGCTGCAAGTCTTTCACTGGCTTCTCTGCCCCTCCAGACTATGTTGCCCTTTCCTATTGGTTATTAATGGTCTCTTTCTATTGGTAATTGGTTACCTAGGTTACTTCTCATCCATATTCTCATGGGCCCTCCAACTTCCTGGTTCAGCATTCTTGGTTCAGCATGCCAGATTTTCCTCCCCACCCCCAAGCCTCTTTCTTAGTGTCCCTTCTCAGGCTACTATGCTTGAAGCGAGGAAGACCAACAGGAATGGAATGTGTGCCTGCCATCATCTGGGAAAGAGGGTGGGGAATGGAATAGCAATGCAAACTGGTGACAAACAGCAGGGCTGATGAGACTCAAGATAGATTTGCATCTGCATTCTACACACACCTGTGTCACAGGTGAACCACTGAATTCCTCTAAACCTCAGTTTTCACATCTGTGAAATTTCATGTCTAAAGGGAGAAGTAGAAATAATGCATGTACAATATATCACAGAATATATTTATATTTATAATATGCCATGTTATAGGGATTTAATAAATGTCAGCTGTTATGATCACTACATAAAGAAATAGTTGCCTTTTATTACAAGTGCTATAATGGAGGCATAACGTTTATGAAAACAAATTCTGGGATGATTAGGAAGATGTCTCCGAGAGTCAAAAAAATGGTGCAAAATGTAAAATGATTACAAGTTTGACAGGCAAACAAATGCCTGGATTGGGGAAGCATTCAGGACAGAAGCCACAGCTGATGCAGAAAGAGGGCTGTGTTCAGAGATCAGCCTGTTGGTTGGAAGGAGTGTGAGTAGGTGGAAAGGTGGAAAGTCTTCGGTGGGACCCCGTGAGTCTTGTGGGCCTTGCTGAGAAGTCTCTTTCCTACAAATTCCCTGGGGATCACGGAATGAGTGGAGTAACAATGGTAGCTGCTACACTTCAAAAAACTGATGGGGATAATTTTGAGTTAGCAAAGAAGATTTATAAAAGCACCAAAATTGTTCTTTTCCAAAAGGAAAGCACCCTCTGGCCACAAGCTTTGACTATTTGCCAAAGATTGAACTATTTGCCATAGTGAGGGAAAAGAAGAGGTAGAAGGAAAAATGTCCTTGTTCTAAATACATCAATTCATTGTATTCTTCTCAGTATTAATTGTATTCTCTTTCCCAACATGATTTCTTACCCCCCAAACACTAGGAAAATGTGAACGTCAGCAAGCAACACAGAAATAATATTTATGAATTGTGCCACTTTCCTGAATTGTTCTTTGGAAAGGGATGTGGCAGCAAGCCCAGTGAAAGTTGATGTCTGGCCGAACCACTCATAGATTTTTTAAAAAATTAAATCCATAAAGATCTTAACACTTGTGGTGTTTCTTTTTTTTTTAATTTTTTTAATTTTTTCTTTTTCTTTTTTTTTTTTTGAGAATTTTAATTAGTGGTTTATTTGGACTCAAGCTGTGTTTGGGAATACCAACTTTCTTTTTTTTTTTTTTTAATTATAGATAAAAATATGCACCATAGATGTAGCCCAACCCATCACTCTCCCTCCACCCAAACCTCCCCCCTCCCTTCCCCTTCCTTGGTCCTTTCCTCATAGTCTTGTGGTCCCAGGCTTTTCTTGTTATGGAGATTTTGTATGGTTGATGCTATTTCAGAACTTGATATAGGTCTGTTCAACATTTCCATTTCATTCTGGCTAAGTCTTGGAAGTTGGCATGCTTCCAAGTATTGGTCAATTTCCCTCAGATTTTCATATTTCTGAGAATAATGTTTCTTGTAATATTCATTAAGGTATTGCATTCTTTACAAATTGAATTTTTATGCAACCCTGCTTTGAGCAAGTCCATTTGCACCGTTTTTTTCAATAGCATGTGCTCACTTCTTGTCTCTGTTTCACATTTTAGTAATTCTTGCAATATTTCAAACTTTTTCATTATTATTATATCCATTATGGTGGTCTGTGATGTTACTAATGTGTTTGATGTTACTAACGTACTTGATTTGGGGTACCACAAACCACACCACATGAGATGACATAAATCAGTATTATGTGTTTTGACTGCTTGACCAGCTGTTCTCCTCAGTCTCCAGGCTTCCCTATTTTCTGAGACACAATATTGAAATTCAGCCAATTAGTAACACTACAGTGACCTCTAAGTGGTCAAGTGAAAGGAATAGTCACATGTTTCTCACTTTAAATCAAAAGCTAGATATGTTAAGCTTAGTGAGAAAGACATGTCAAAAGCTAAAATAGGCCAAAAGTTAGGCCTCTTATACCAAATAGCCAAATTGTGAATACAAAGGAAAAGTTCTTGGAGGAGATAAAAAGTATTACTCTAATAAACACACTAATGACAAAAAAGCAAAACAGCCTTATTGCTAATATGGAGAAGAAGATTCAGTGGTCAGCATAGAAGATCATACCAGCCCCAACATTACCTTAAACGAAAGCTAATCCAAAGCAAACCCTTAACTCTCTCTCTTTTTCCTTTCTTTCTTGCTTTTTCTTTCCAATACTACTTATAATGCTAATTACATTGGCTAGAAATTGTAAAACAATATTAAATAGCAGTGGTAATGAGGCTAAGAGTGGATTAAACAAGGGAGTTACAAAGGGGACAGGGAGTTTCTCTGTGTTGATGCATCAGCTGGGTACCTTGATTGTGGAGTGATTAAAAGAATATGTACATGGGACCAAAACGTATAGAACAATCCACACAAATGAAGGGATATTAAAACTGGTAAAAATTTAGCAATGTTTCTAGTCTAGTTAACAGCTTGTATGAATGTAAGTTTCTTGGTTTGGATATTACACTATAGTTATACGAAATGTCATCACTGGGAGAAGTTGGGTGAGGGTTTCACAGGATTCTGTCCATTATTTATGCAATTTCTTGTCAAAATAAATAGTAGTGGCAAAAGCACTTCATTTACTATATGTCAAAATAAATAGTAGTGGCAAAAGCACTTCATTTAATTCTAGATATTAAGAGTGATGCTTTAGGATTTCATTTATAGGTACAACTGATTTAAGATATGTATCATTTATATACTTAAAGGGTAATATTGCCACACAACATAAAGAAATTGAGCGAGAGACTTCAAGATACCAAAGGATCTTATCTAATTTGATATAATTCATGCACTGATTAAAAAACGTTTTGAAGATTATATTCAACAATGGCATGGAACTTCAGTATAAAAAGTAAAAACAGTGATTCATGAATTTTTTACCTTTAAAGAAATAATACAGCCAAAAGAAAATCATAGTTAAGTCTCAATCTGATATCTGCTACCAATTTTTTGTCATTGATTTCTATTGAAGAACACAAGGAGATTTAGCCTTCATGAAAAGAAAATATAGCATAATCCCTAAAACAAGAAAAGCCTGCATTTTGGTCGTACTATATTAATTCATCCAAGAGATCTACTGGATTAGATCTCTAGATCTCTAGATCTATCTATATGTTTGGCAAAAGAAGTCCATATTTTAAACACAACTTGGATGTATGGAAAGGTAGTGATATGTTCTATGCAGAAAATCAAAGCAAGGTAAGGGGTTCAGCAATAGTTGAAGAAATGGGAGGAGGGATATTTTAGATAAGGAAGACTTTTCTTAGCAGATGATATTCAAGAAAACAACTGGATAAAGGAGAGACCAGGCCATGGAAAAATCTTGGGAATAGCACTCAAGGCAGATGAATAATAAGAGGAGGACCCTAAGCAAATTAGGAAACTATTAAAATAAACAAGGTGAGACTGGCTTGGCGTTGGTAGCGCAGTGGTTATGGCTCCAGGCATATACACCAAGAGTGGCAGGTTCGAGCTCAGCCTGGGCCAGCTAACCGACAATGGCAACTGCAACAAAAAAAGTAGCTGAGTGTTGTGATGGGCACCTGTAGTCCCAGCTACTTGGGAAGCTGAGGCAAGAGAATTGCTTAAGTCCAAGAGTTTGAGGTTGCTGTGATCTGGGATGCCATGGCACTCTACCAAGGGCAACATAGTGAGATTCTGCCTCTAAATAAATAAATACATATATAAATAAATAAACAAACAAGGTGAGAGAGGGCAGTGGCTTTAGATATCCAGTAGTATGGCTTCAGATGCAAGTAAACAGAATATATAAGTAATATTGTTTAATGAATACTATCTTATTAATCACACAGAGTAAAACACATCTTTAGGAAATTATTCCCGTGTTGGTACTGTGACTAAATGGCCAAATGATGTCAGCATGTTATGAGACATTTTTTTATGATCTAATCATAGCTACAGACAGTAACTAACTCATGGCTAGTATAGTACAAGGGACTGCACTTTCATACAATAATATCCAATTAAGAGGCCTTTCTCACCATGCCACCCTGTTCATATCCTCACATGTTTTTTCATACACATAGTAGTGATATACAGCCCCTTTTTTCCTATGACATCTACTTCTAATAACTAATATATATCAAGCCCGAGTAGTATTTCTGGCACATAGTAAATGTTCCTTACATGTTTTCTATTACAGTTGTTTGCAGCTGAAGCTATTTTTGTATCCCCACACACCCATTCTAGTAATGAAGAAGAACTTGGGAGTGTAAGTGCTTCTTGAAGGCTCCAATTTCCTCTGGGGCTGTTTCCCCTTTACTCATAATTGAATGAAATGTCCACTCCAATTGCTTTGCTAATTCTAGCTCTGTACATAGAAGGCAACATGAGAAAAGAGGTGAGAGGACTGGGACAGGGGGCTTGGATATTTGTGGCTCACAGTTGAGAGGAGCGCTCAACAGTCAGGTGTACAGGAGCTGAGTCCCAAACCTTATCCAGAAGCCAGAAAATGCCTTCCAACTCCAAATTCACCTGGTATTACTTTCAGGCATAATCTTAACAAAGAATTTTTTTTAAACCTTCCCTCACATGAGTTCTACACCCCCTTTATCTCTATATGGAAACTTTATTGATCAGTTGTTCTGTTTAAATATTTCTCTCCTGTTCAAAGCACTCAAGGCCTATCATATTCCTGAATACAGTCTTTTCTGATATACAATATGTGTATTGATCTGGGAAAATTCTGTACAATCAAATTTATGCCTATCAATAAGAAGTCGTGTTATACTAAATATCAATACATGCTAACTAATGCTGAGGAAAATGAGTCATCTTGTAGAAAACTAGACCAAATTTAACATCTATAGGCTGCTGGCGCTTTTGTCTTCTTTGCTTGTAATAAATTTCTTTCTAGAAGATTTCTCCATGAATATTCCTCTTGCTTTTTTCTAATTAGTAATCCCCCTAAACACTATTCAAAAAGACACTGACCTTAAAGGGGAGGAAAAATATTCCTCTACCTTTTCAAATTCTCTGGCTGAGTCTGAAATTAATTGACAACAGAGAGATTAATAGAAAAAACGAATATAGTTTTATCTGGTGTGAAAAGTTTACATGGAAAAGGGTGAGGAGCTTCATAAAAAGAATAGAAAATTCCTCCCAAAACAGCTATGCTTGGAATTTTTTATACTATTTGGAAAAATGATTAAAATTTAAAGAGTACAAACAAGAAGAAGCAAAGGGACTCTGAGCTCCTCAGGTGGCAAAGTATGGTAAAGCTCACTTCAGCTAATGTGTGTAGCTAGTCTCAATGTACTATAGATAATGACTAGCTAATAGGGTATGTTTGTATAAACTCTCAGTGCCATCTCATCTCCAGTAATAAGGTTGTTATTCCTTTTCTAGGAATTCCCTTTACAGGAAGTAGAGGTGGAGAGGAACACCTTCATAAGTGAAATTTATGATCTGTTTTCAAGCAAATAGAGGAGCGCAGAGAGCTCATGCTGTGTCTACTTTTTCTCAATTGCCTTCATCTCAATCGGTATGCCAGAGTGGTGTACTTTGGGGTGGCATATTCTGTTCTCTTACAACTTTTATGTAATGAACTTTTCCAGAGATACAGAAGAGATTGAGGAGGAAAGGGAAAAAAGAAGAAAGAAGAGGAATTTAAAAAAGGGGACAGAGGATTTAATATAATTGGAGACATGAAAACAAAATTAAAACCGCCTCCCAAATTACTGCTCTGCCCTTTCTATTTTAAGCACTAATTCTAAAATCAGAAAACTACAGCATACATGTATATGCACTACAGTACAAGTATATAAACTGTACCTCAAGAAAATGGACAGGGGGTTGGACTTATAGTTAAGAGATCTGGATATTGGTTTTGGTTTTCTAAGTGTCCATATAAGTACACTTAAAGACATAAACACATGCAGATATGTATATGGGTCTTTGTAGAAGTCATCTACATCTTGGTTTTCACAGTAGTAAAATTAAAATAATCAAGCACACCCATCCCAATAGGTGCTGTCATTCTTTGGTGAGTCAGTGATAAGGAGACAAAGGATAAATGCTAGATTCCTAGCTTTATGTAATTTACATAAATCTGCATGCTGACTTCAAAAAGCACAAATCTACAATGTTAAAGTTAATTAGGGAAAAGAACTATTTAATATAAATCCAATATTTAAGAATAACACAGGTAAAATACAGAACAGTTTTTAAAAAACAATTGTTTTAATCATTTCCTGATTAGTATAGCTAAAATAAGCTTCACACACATATGGTACTGGCAGTGGGTGCACAACTCCCACATAGGCCACTGCAGAAGAGCAAAGAAAAGAGAAAGCGCATCCAGGCAGGTGGGGCAGCATGGGGCTGTGGTTACTACTCAGTGCTCCTGTAAGGGAAGTGGGCTGACGGGGTCTGTGACTGGAGAAACTCAAAACACCTCAGCCAGTACCACAGTTGGTGGGGGAGTACTATCCCATAAAGCTTTTTGACATCTTTCTTAATACTTGAGAGAGTACTAAGAACAATCACTTTGTAGTTATGAGAAGGCAGTGTGGAGTCTTCAATGAGATGTGGCCAAGGAAGCCAAGTTTTCCATAATCCACAGATATCTCACTTGTGAGGTTCCACAGAGAAGCAGCTTGCATGTTAATCACAAGAACAGATCCTTAACAGCTTTTCTATGTAAAATGACCCTTCCTTGTATTCATACTTGATCGAACCATGGAAAGTAACCGAGAAAATAAGAAATTCTGTAAATTCAGAAAACACTGGAAAACTGTGAACTCAACATTTGCAGAACTCTGGAAATTAATCAAAATCTTGCAACGATCCAAGGAGTGGTTGGTTATTCATGAATCTTGTTAAGAACATGTAAGATGTAGGTGTTTTTACCTGCCTTATTTCCATATCTCTTTCCCTAGTTCCATAGGACACTTGAAAACTAACAGTCTTGGAATTACCAGTAGCAAAGAACTCCTATAATTCAACAACCAAAACACAACTAACTGACTGCCATACACACACACACACACACACACACACACATACTTTTCTATGGGGACACGGTGTTTTATAACAAAATAGAATAAAAAATTTGGAAACAAAATTATCCTAAAATATATAGCAATAAAAATTAATATAAAAACTTGAAAATTAGTAATATAAAAAGTAATGTGCAAACTTGAAAAACAGTTCATCACTCACTGGTGTTAATATGTTAAAAAACAGGCAGAAGACTTGAAATAGTCTCTAAAGAAGGTATATATAAGTGACCAACAAGCATAGCAAAAGATGCTCACTATCACTAATGGGTAAGAAAATGAAAATCAAAACCACAATAAGCTTTTAGAATAATCCTCACACAGTAGGATGACCACTATTAAATAAAAAGCCCAGAAAAGAACAAACATTGGTGTGGATATGGAGATAGTGGAAACTGTTGGTGGGAATGGAAAATGATATAACCACTGTAGAAAACATTATGGCTCTTCCTAAAATTTAAAATAGAATTATCATATGATCCAACAATACCACTTCTGAGGATATATTAAAAAGATATATCAAAGGGATTCAAAGAGATATTTGTACACATATATTCACAGCCAGATTATTCACAACAGCCAAGATGTAGAAAGAACCTAAGTTTCCATGAATAAACAAAATGTGGTATATAAATCCAATGGAATATTATTTCATTTTATAAAGAAAATTCTGATACACGCTACCACATGTGTGAAACTTGAGGAGATTATTGCCAAGTGAAATAAATCAATCACAAAAAGACAAATACTGCATAATTTCATTGATATGAGGTACTTAGAGGAGTCAGAGTCAAAGTTGAATGGTGGTTGTCTGGGGCTGAGAGGAAGGGAAATTGGGTAGTTACTGACAAATAGTTATAAAATTTCAGTTTTACAAGGTGAAAAAGATCTAGTGCTTGGTTGCACAACAATGTTAATATACTTAACACCATTGAATTGTGTTAAAAATGGCTTGGACAGGGTGGCACCTGTGGCTCAAAGGAATAGGGCACTGGCCCCATTCGCCGGACGTGGTGGGTTCAAACACAGCCCCAGCCAAAAACTGCAAAAAAAAACAAACAAATAAAAAAAAACAAAGGCTTGGATGGTAAAATTTGTTATGCGTATTTTAAGAAGAAACAGAAGCTGATTTCTAGTGAAAGAAATGAATAAACAAATTTACAGAAAGTTTCAAAAAGAAAAGAGAAAATCCAGAGAGGAATTTCTAGTGCTTGGTTCTAATCCCTTCTGGAGTCGTGGCTGGGCACCTGCCCTATGAGTCTTGAAGACCTCCCCACATTCGATTTATATATTCTCCCTCATGCTTAAATTAGCTTTAGGAAGTTTCACACAATTATAGGGGGTCTTAACATATACACGTAAAGAGAAGTAGGAACACGGGGCACTAAAGATGGATTGCTTATTTCACAATTTGGCCAGGCATAGGACCAAATGCTTGCTAGGTGCTGAATGTAGAAAATACAGGCTACATGAGATGCAAAATTGCCAATAAAAAGAAGGCTGATCCTAATACTATTATAATTTGCTTATAAGAGTGAGGTTGTTCAAGTACTCAAAACTTATGTAATAGAAGATTAAATGGTTTAACTGCACATCAGCTACCCTCATTAGAAATGTCCCTCCCATACATCTCCAAAATAATTTGGCCAACAGATTTTGATATTTATATTCATGTTCTTCAATTGGAAAAGAACTGGTATTTAATTAATCATTATTTCATCTGATGGAGTTTTATAAGAGTTACATTGTTTAAACTGTATATGATAACCCATCTTAGCTAATACTGGTCACCTGAAATGTTTACTCCTCTAAACTGAATTACTGATGTAATACTTAAGGAGCAGTTCTATAATAGACAAATCCTAAAATGTATCTTTATGTATCTCAAGTGTAATTTTTAATACCATCTATAAGTGAATCAAAGACCAAATATAGATTTCATGGCCTTTATTCATTTGGACAGAAGTACTTCTTCATGTGAATTTGTATAGAGACAAATTCAACAATCTTTTTGACTGAGGTAGGCCAATTTGGATTTCAATCTTAAGTAGGTCACAGATTTCACACATCTGCCCCCTCATTTCTTACAGAGCACTAACTATGTACTAGGTCTCCACTCCAGGAGCAGTAGGGTACCTCAGAATAAAAATACATATAAAAAAACAAGCATAATAAATTTCAGTATGTTACTGTAGGTAAGAAAACTATTGTGCCTTAATTCCAATTACCTGCCACGAAAAAGATGAAATGGGTTCCTTGAGCCTTTATCTTATGAAGAACTGAGGCAAGTGAAGGAGCTTTCCGTCTAGGGCACAGCCAGGGCTTATGGTAGGTTTGGATCAATAGTTCTCAAGATGAATCCACGTAGCCATTGCATCTGAAACATCTTGGCAGCCTTCTGAAAATAAAAAACCTCCATGGTCCACTCCTTAAAGATCCTAAGTCAGTAGCTCTGGGGCAATTTCTAGAACAAGTATCCTAGATGATTCTTGTACACAAGTCAATTTGGATTTGAAAGCTATTTGTCTTTTTAACAGTCACGATAAATTGTGAGAAATAAGATGAAACTGCTACCAAAACTTATGCTGGAAAGGCTAGCGAAGCAACTGGCCTTTAAAACAAAAGCAACTTCTGTTTTCCCTGTTTGTTCTTTCATTTATCCCCTCACTTCATAAATCTATATTGATCCCTTTATTACTAGATACTGTTATTGGGGCTAAGAAAATAAGAGTCAAACAAGACAGAGCTTCTGGAACTCATAGGCTAGAAGTGAATACAGATATTAAACATATGAATTAAAGAGTACTTTTATTATATGTAGTTTCTACAAATCAATACTGCAAAATAACTGATAAGGTAATCTCTACTGAATAAAATACTATGGATAATTTATAACAATTGACTATACATATTTAGAAGGCTTCCCAAAGTAGTGCCTATTTTCATGTCAACCTGTGAAAGTTCTTTAGACAAAGTATCCTCTTGGATACTAAATTTGGTTCAAGTGACCTTTTTAAGGACACAAGTTATAAATTAAAATATCCTTTAAAGACTTACTATATTACATAGAGAGCCATTCATAGCTACCTATCACCTTCTTTTCAAGAAACTTGTCAAACAACTTTAACCATATCATAAAACTGCCTAATATCTGTTTGTTTTATTTAATTGGGAAAAGGATATAGCTCCCCAGGGATGATGTCACTTGCCAATCTGCAAATGACAAATATGGGGGGGAGGGGGACTATAAGCCTGTAACTCCTAAGATTACTTCCTAGAAATGGAGTTGCCTCCTGTGATTCCAGTATGACTTCCAATCAAGACAAACTCAATCTTCACAGCAAGTAAGGATGGCCACTTTAAGAAAAGTGGCATAGCACATAAAAGACACTCTAGTCACAGCTACATTCAGAAAACTTTAAACGCTTTAAGTACCTCAGAAGTGTTACCTTATGACGCTTACTGAAGTAGCTATGAAGCCTGAACTAGGAGTTCCACACCCTCTCTGCCACTGAATTACACTTCATTGAATGTGTTCCTAGACATTTCAGTGCCTCAGGTAAAGAAACCAAGGAGACACCTACAAGGATTAATGTTTGCTGCTCAGTCCCTTCGAATGCTTCCTAAGGAGAAAGCAGAGAAATGTGTTGCCAACAAAAGAGCAAAATATAATTATTGGAACTGAACAAAAGGGAAATATGTGAATAGAGACAGTTAAATTTGGGAGTGATTGGCTAGGTACTGTGGCTCATGCCCTATAATCCCAGAATTCTAGGAGGCTGAGGCAGGAGGATTGGTTGAGCTCAGGAGTTTCAGAACAGCCAGAACAAGAGTGATACCCTATCTCTTAGCCAGGTGTCATGGCAGGCACCTGTAGTTCAGCTACTCATGAAGCTGAGGCAGGAGTTCAAAGTTGCTATGAGGTAGGCTGATGCCACAGCACTCTAGCCTAGGCAACAGAGTAATAAGTCTCGGTCTCAAAATAAAAGAGAGAGAGAGAGAATGGAAGGAAGGAACGAAGGAAGGAAGGAAGGGCTCAAGAGTAACTGATAGAAATGGTGTAAATACAAATTGCATAAGGTAGAAACTAATTGTATAAAGTTTTAGAAAAATGTTCTTGTATCTTTCTTTGGACTTTGAGAAAGCTGAAATTCTTACCCTATTTAAATAAGCTCCAAATAAATCTGCTTCCTGAAAGTGCAAAAATATATTCTTACCATTTATATAAGTTTATAAATATCTATGCATTCATTTGATCATAATAATTTGAAAATTACCCATTTTCCCAAGCCCTACTGACAAAATACAAGAACAGCTGGAATTTAAGTGTTCACTACACCTCACCACCTATTTCTAAAACACAGAAAGCCAACTAGGGCTCTGCATAGTCACTGCTAACAAATATTCCTTCATCAATCATTCCATCTAAAAAATAAAATTACCAAAATGTTTTTCTCCATAGGCATTTTGTTCTATTTCTTCTTAAATCTATATGCTTCTTTTATTGAGTTAATCTGAATATGCTACATTAAAACAATGCTTTTATTCCTGGGGCTTTTATCATCATCACATAGGTGAGATAACAGAATGGTTGAGAGATAGAAAATTATCTACTTAAAACACCTAGTCAAGATGCCTGTTGAGGTGAATGAATCTCAACCACAAAGCAAATGAAAAGATACAGTGTGTTGCTCCAAAGCATCATTACTAAACATGAAAGAATAGCAGAGCACAGCATTCTGAACACTAGTCAGAAGCTATTAACTGGCATCCTTGTATTTGCCTGGCTACAGCAGAATGATGGGATCAGAGAGGCTCTGACACTTGTCTACCTGTATCTGCATTCCATACTAGCACCTCCCTGTTGACTCTGGGGTTGGCCGTGTGACTTGCTTCTTCATGGATCAGTAGCAATCTTGATACAAGCAGTAGCTTGGAAAAGCACTGGAGCATTTTTTCTTTCTTTCCTGAACCCACTACCGGGAAAACATGCCTATGTGAGCCTTATATTAGGATGTGGGAGACGTGGAAGAGAAATTAATGTTCTACAAAGGCCATCCTTTGTCTAGCCAGCCCCTTGTCATCCTGCTTTCTACGGCATGATGTATGGGCAAATCCAGATTAGCACCACCATCTAGACAACCCACAGATTTGTGAGAAATAACAAAAAGTTATTTTTTGAAGTCACTGAATTTAGAGGTGGTTTTGTTATACAGCAATAGCTCTGTGATACACCACTCAATGAAAAACTATAGAATGTGAATTATAAGCCAAAATTTTAAAAATAAAATCCTGTGGGACCTTAAGCCTGATCTTTTATTTCAAAAAGACCCATAGAGACACAAAAAGGTCTCTAGTCTGGGAATCAGAGCAAAATCTTCACGCCAGAGTTTGGTAGGTGTAGTGGCCAAAAGAGCTAGTTCTATGTCCTCACCCTCTTACTACTTCTGAGGCTCTTCCAGTTGGCCACCTCTTGATCTGTTTATTCTAGGTAGTCTCCTGGAAGGAATGTGGACCTTAATCTTATAAGGAAAATTGATCTAAGATCGGGAACCTAAGCCACAGCTCATGCACATCACTGGCTTTTTTCCTAGAGAAAAAAGCTGTTTGTCACCTCATCCTCTCAGTTCTGCTGCCAGAACACTTCATCCTGTGATGGCTCTTCCCACTGGCCCTAGTCCTCACTCTCCCCTTCCTGCATGTTCTTACTCACATCTCCATTACCTTCCATGTTCTACCTCCTGTCAGTTGACAATCTGCTTTTTGAAAAGTAGACACAGATGGTCCCAGAAGATTCAAAGTCTTGGCAGAAGTTTTATTCACTGGCTTTACTCCAGAGCTCCTGCTCTCACTAGGGCTAAAGAAAGCAGACTGATGCCTCAGCTGTCAGATTCCTTTAACAAAAGGTGATTCTGCATGAAAACTATAGTAGAGCCCCCATCGTCACTTGCAGAAATATATTAAGTAGTCACTGTACATGGGGTTAAGCTATCCCTTCCTATGTCCCAGGCTGTATCTTTCAGCTACAGAAGTCAATGTTCCCTATGTCATCTCTGTCTCAAAGAAACTCACATTATCAATGGTTCCTAAGCTGCAGCCATTTTCCTCTATGAGGACAAAGATTTCCTGCTGGGGCCATCAAATCCATGTGCACCCAAGTGCTATCTGTTGACTAAATAAATAATAAAATAATGGGTCTCACATAGACATATATGTATACTACTACTGTTTTCCAAATGTTGTGCTCAACAAAATAAAATCATCTTGAATATATTTCTAAATCCACAGCCACTGTGTTTTTTAGAGAGAGAGAGAGAGAGAGAGAGAGAGAGAGAGAGAGAGAGAGTGTGTGTGTGTGTGTATCATTATGCATTTTCTCAGTTCGGTTCCCATTCAATAGTAAGGGTTCAACAATCATATGAGACTCCTTGAAAGTTCTGGTCATTTTTCCCAGGTCCACAGACATTCTCTGGGCTTATCTAACTAACTAAAAATACAGGATATTTCCGGGTCTAAGGAAATGTGAGACAACTGGAGACACTGTAGTCAATCATAAGTTTGTCAGCCTTGGCACTGTTGATATTTTGGGTCAGATAACTCATTGGTATGGGGGATTATTGATGTATTGTAGAATTTTTAGCAGTAACCCTAGTCTTCACTCATAAGATGCCAGTAGCTCCTACCCACTCAGTTGTAACAACCAAAAATGGCTCCAGTGTTCCATAAAGGATAAATCCCTCGTACTCCCCATCAACCTGTAACCAGTAATCTAGGCTGTGACTCTCTAAACATAGCACTTGAGAGAACACTTTCAACAACACAGCCATTAAACTGTATATTCCTTTGTGAAGGTCTATTTTCATTTTGGCTAATATACAATTCTATATTTGAATATATAAATGCTAATTTTTCTTTTCTTTCTTTTTTTATTAAATTATAGTTGGGTACATTAATGCAATTATGGGGTATAATGTGCTGGTGCTGGTTTTACATACAATTTGAAATACTTTCATGAAACTGGTTAACATAGCCTTCACTGCATTTTCTTAGTTATTGTGTTAAGACATTTATATTCTACACTTAGTAGATTTAACATGTACCCTTATAAAATGCAATGTTTTCCTAAGATAAAACACACTTAATTTTATTAGATCTTGCTTTCAAACCTTTATTCATAACCCCAAAAATCTGGTGTCAAGGAAATATAAGTATAAACACCATCCAGGCAAAGGCAGTGATTCCCACTATGGTTAAACTGAATGATCAAGGAGGATCCCACACTAGCAGCACCTAACCTCAAAGGCTACAGTCATAAGGCACCATTGCCATCCTATATAGTTGCCTTCATAATTTTTAAAAGTAAGTTTTTCTAGTGAATGTTGGATTTTGTTGTTGCCGTTCTGTTTTGTTCTAATGGGCCTTGCCATCTTGTCCACACTGGAGTATAGTGGTTCTTCACAGCAGACTCAAACTCCTGGGCTCAAGCAATTCCCCTGCCTCAGCCTTCCCAGCTGCTGGGGCTATAGACCCCCTTAATCACTCCAAGCTACTAATAAATGTTTTTGACATTAACAAATTCATTCTCAAGTAGTCATTTCAATGGAAATTTTGTGGTTATTTCATTTTATACTGCATTTCTTCTATAAGCTATAAAGACTTTTGCTGCTTCTTTTGTTTAAAATGTCTATTTTGTGCTAGGCACTAAACTGATGCTAAGGATGATACTCGGTCCTTTGTGCCACAGGCAGATTTACACACATACCCAACTAATGATGATACAACAAGTGATACAAGAAAAAACATAAGAGAACACTAGAAACACAGCTATGAGCACTCAGCTCTGTGCTCAAGCTTATAAGTTATAAAGAACACAGAATTCACAGTCTCTGATTTAAAGTTAAGGGAAATTTTTCCAGATAAACTAAAAATGAACAACTCAAGTTAAGAATAACTATATACTCACAGTTCTGGGAAAGGAATTTCTGAGAGATCAACATTAATGACATAACAAGCTATACTCACATACCATGCTAGTTAGCAAAGGTAAGTTAAAATCTTAGCAAAGATCCAAATATTTTACTGAAAATACTGGTTCTTTCTCAAACATGCACTTGCATTCTTAGAATTAACCAATGGTGTTTGCTAACTCATAACTTTTGGTTGATCTCCTCTCCACTGATGACCACAGATCAATTCTTAGAACAGTTCTTAAGTTTTACTCTTGTGTTAAAGAAAAACTAAAATTGTAATATGTTGTGGAATCATAATGCAAGTCCCTCTGCTAAGGCTGGTGAGCACAGCCCACTTCTTTCCAAATGTAACTCATAATAAACAGCATGTTTTAAATTCTAAGTCTGTGGTCTAATATTCCACTATATTAGACAGATTTAAGAGAAGATAGCTAGAAGGTCAAGTCTGCAATAATCCCTGTAAGACAGAGTTAAAATAGGTAGCAGCAGTAGTAGAGGGGAAAATAAAGTAACATTACAGTGGGGATACATGACAAATACCACCTTAGTGATCAAAGTCAACATCTATAGTGATAAATCATGTTGACAGCATGAAGACTTGTGATATGAGAACAGCAATTCTGTGTTCTTCCTCCCCAAACCCAAAATTAGTCTACCATAAGAAAAAACATTAGGAAAGTCCAAATTTGATACATGACCAACATCCCTTAAAATTATCAAAGCCATCAAAAATAAGGAAAATCTGAGAAACTGTCACAGATTGGCAAAGCCTCAGACTCTGAAAGCTGCCATATTTAGACATGGTGACTAAATATAACATAGTATCCTGAATGGGTCCTAAAATAGGAAAGGGGAAATCCAAATAAAGGATGAGATTTAGTTAATATGTTTCATTCCTAATAACTCATTTTTATTTATTTATTTATTTATTTATTTATTTATTTTATTTTATTTTTTGAGATAGTCTCACTATGTCACCCTTGGTAGAATCTTTTGGCATCACAGACCACAGCAACTTCAAACTCCTGGGCTTGAGCGATTCTCTTGCCTCAGCCTCCCCAGTCGCTGGGACTACAGCACCCGCACAATGCCCGGCTATTTTTTGGTTGCAGTTGTCATTGTTGTTTAGCAGGCCCAGGCCAGGCTCAAACCCACCAGCTTCGATATAGGTGTCTGGCGCCCTAGTCACTGAGCCATGGGCGCTGAGCCATAACTCATGTTTAATTTCTGCCCCTGGCAAAAAGAGAAGGATGGTAGGGCAGAAGCAGCTTTGTGAAGAGCATGCACACAAACAAAAATGCATAAGGCTTTGGTTTTGACAAGCTGATGGCAAATGTGAATGATAAATCAATATCATACTTTCTTTCCAGAACACAAAGCAATGGAATGAAATTATTTCTTATTTAGGGATTCTGATTACACATTAGACCAGCAGACACAAACAAACAGAATGCTAATTAAATCAATTTGGCAACAAGGTTGGTTTTTAAACTAAAAGTAACTTGCTTCTCTCTCAGTAAGGTAAACAATCAGCAAGTGATACTTTTTCCAACACCTATGTATGATGCAAGTGAAAAATGTTAAAAATCAATTCCTTAGAGGGAAACACTGTTGCCTCCCTAACACCAAGCCTGTTTTCTTATCACAAGCACGCCCTGCCTGAAAAGCTGCAATGCACATTCCCAAGAGTATCAGTCAAAAATACCTACCTTATTCATGGTCAATTTGTCAGGGAGACAGACAATTATGGTTTGATTAGCATGTAATAAATGGTGTTTCTTTCTAATATAATTAGCAAAGTGGGTGAGCAAAAACCGCTTGGTATGATTTCCCCTCTACTGGACTAAACAATAGAAAGGTGGTTACCATCAAGGGGTTGAGTGAAGGGAAAAGTGAAGAAAGTTGGTAGAACATTCACTAGAAAAACAAAGTCCAGAATGCTTTGACAAACATCTGCGTGAAGGTCTGCTGGTGCAGAGGATATTGCTGAAATCTGGTATGATTTCTCCTAGCTCCTGATTGTATGAAAGAAGCCAGAGTTTAATGTTCCCCACAATGCACATTGTAAAGTTTTTAAAGCATTGAAGGCTAAGTTTTTACAATTTAATTTATAACCTTGGAAATGATACAATGATAAAAAAATAAATTCAGAAACAATTGCATTGTAATGTATAAAAACCAAATGAAAATAAGTACTTTGAAAGCTTAACAAAATATAAAACAAAGAATTCACTTACTTCATTAGAGGAAAACGTGCAAAGGGGTGACAGCTAGGTCTCAATATTTGCCATAAGGCTACTGAAAGGTCAGCACATACTCAGAGATAAGACTGGAGAATAGGAGAGGTTTAGGCCATGTTTAATATGATGGAGAACTGCATGGGCAGAGCCAAAGATGACATCCACCCAGATGTCAGTTGAAGATCTCTTTTATACAGGACTGGAGGGGGTGGAAAAATTCCACTGCTTGTTGGAGGGTTCTGGTGGGGTAGGGAATTTTGGTGTGAATTTTTAGGTGGGGCTAGTTAGGCCCTTTATGGTCTTTTGTTCTAGGAGGGGAAAAAGGGAAGAAGGATTTGTGGGGTCCCAGTTAGGCCCTCAAAATTAGAGACCTAAAAATAGACCTGCCTTTCGATCCTATAATTCCTCTTCTAGGTTTATACCCAGAAGACCAAAAGTCACAATATAACAAAGACATCTGTACCAGAATGTTTATTGCAGGCCAATTCATAATTGCTAAGTCATCAAAGACGCCTAAGTGCCCATCGATCCAGGAATGGACTAGCAAATTGTGGTACATGTATACCATGGAATACTATGCAGCCTTAAAGAAAGATGGAGACTTTACCTCTTTCATGTTTACATGGATGGAGCTGGAACATATTCTCCTTAGCAAAGTATCCCAGGAAAGGAAGAAAAACTATCCAATGTACTCAGCCCTACTATGAAGCTAAACTATAGCTTTCCCATGAAGGCTATAACCCAACTATACCACAAGACTATGAGGAAAGGACCAAGGAAGGGGAAGGGAGGGGGGAGGTATGGGTGGAGGGAGGGTGATGGGTTGAGCCACATCTATGGTGCATATTTTTATCTATAATAAAAAAAAAATAAATTAAAAAAAATAAATTAAAAAAAAATAGTTATGTGTGTGAAAGTAAAGTTTATGATGATAGCCAGGTCTATCTATAATTGTGTCATAGGAAGGCAACATAATCAGTTCACACTGAAGTTAAGAATGGCCAAAAGCAGAAGGGGAATTGACAAGTATTGTTCCCACAGGACAGAAGATTGTGCCTATTTTGGTAGAAGATTTTAAAAAAGTACATAGTAAATTAAAGTTGCTGATGGTGTGAACTCAGCCATTTTCTGTTCTCTCTTATACAATACTTTTCAATATATATCGATGGAACTTACTCCATTTAAAGATGAAGAAAAAAATAAATTCCAATATAGAATTTGTGCAGACATATTTGGTAAAAATTAAAAGGGATGAAGCAAATTAAATTTATATTGAATACTCTTTCAGATAAGGAATTACTAGAGGAAAGAAAATAATACTGTATGTTTTTCTAAATACTTTTCTTTCTTTTCTTTTCTTTTCTTTTCTTTTCTTTTCTTTTCTTTTCTTTTCTTTTCTTTCTCCCTCCCTCTCTCCATTTCTCTCTCTCTCTCTCTCTCTCTCTCTCTCTCTCTCTCTCTCTCTCCTCTCTCTCTCTCTCTCTCTCTCTCTCCCCCTCTCCCTTTCTTTATTTTTTTTCTTTCCTTCCTTTCTTTCAACAGAGTCTCACTCTGGCACCCTGACTAGAGTGGTGTGGCATTATAGCTCACAGCAACCTCAAGTTCTTTAGTAGAGACAAGCTCTCGCTCTTGCTCAGGCTGTTTTCTAACTCCTGAGTTCAAGTGATCCACCTACCTCAGCCTCCCAGAGTTCTAGGATTAAAGGCATGAGCCACCATACCTGCCTAAATACTTTTAAAAATTAAAACATAAATCAAAGTAAAATTTGTAATATTAGAATATAAAAATGAGTTGATAACAAAGAGAGGAAATGAAAATCTAAATGGTAGACCAAGGAAAATAACATGGGGCAAAAAATAGAAGCCATACCACAGCAGTTATGGCTCATACAGCCGCATATACCAAGGCTGATGGGTTTGAAACAGGCCTGGGTCAGCTAAACAACAATGACAACGGCAACAAAAAAATAGCCAGGTGTTGTGGTGGAAAACTGTACTCCCAGCTACTTGGGAGGCTGAGGCAAGAGAATTACTTAAGTCAAAGAGTTTGAGGTTGCTGTGAGCTATGATGCCATGGCACTCTACCAAGGGTGACATAGTGAGACTTTGTCTCGGAAAAGAAAAACAACAACAACAACAACAACAACAACAAAAAACAAACAAACGAACAAACAAGAAAAGAAGCCATTTTAACATTGAAAATATTCTTATTACAAGAAGTCTTACTTTTTAAAGCACTCAGAGATATGGAGAATAGAACTAAGAATAATCAAACAAAATTAAATTTAAATGATAATAAAAGTAACTAGAGAGAATGTAATAGATACGTAGAATAAAAAGGGGTTTTTTACTTTATGCCTGAAGAGGCATAAAATAAAAATGAAAAGTAGAAGAAAAATATTTAAACATAAATTTTTTTTCTGAAAAACAAAACAAAACAAAACAAAACAAACTGACTCTATATATCAAAGTGCTATCTATCAGAAAAAAAAAGAACTCTACTGAAGAGGCAAATATAGATATACAGTAGAACCTCTGTAGGTTGACCAGCCAAGGGACTTTAACAAACTGGTCAACCTACAGAGGTCGTCAACATAAGGAATGAGGTCTACTGATATGTACAGGTGGTGCATGTCTGGTCTATGAAAATTAGGTCAACTTAAGGAGGTGGTCAATGCAGGGAGGTGGTCAACTATGGAGGTTCTATTGTATTTAAGTGTGTTTATTATATTGCAAGGATACTCCCTGTAGGATAATATTTAGAAATAAACATATCCTACATCAAGCACACAAAGTTAAATCAGTGAGAGTTTAAAATGGCTTGCTTTTTTCCCAGAGGCTTAAGGGACCTGGGCCCCCCTGGGACACCCGCAGAGTTAGCTTGCCTGGAGTTAAAAATTCCACAAGCCCATTCTCTGAAGCTGTGTAGCCCGTGAAGCCGGAGATCAAAGGACATGTGGCCCTTCCTCAGAGATAAGGGCCAGAGGGTTGAAATATGTTAACAACATATTGTCAGAGGTCTATAGGTGCTCTGCCCTGAGAAAAAGACACAGTTGTTACTTCATACTGAGTAAACTGAGTGAATGCTTGAAGATATTCTTTCATTAACTCTGTTCCCCTGTGGCTACTTTCTTCTTTATGATTTTGTTTAGACACCTGCCCAGAGATTAGTATCTAGAAGAAGATGTTTACTGCAAAATTGATTGTGTTGATGTGGTAACAGGGTATTTCCTTTCAAGTTGATTTCAGATAGGTAAATTGAGGTAATGGTGAAACTAACAGATAATAAAGTGTGTACATGACTAGAAAGGTATAAAATCAACCCCCTAAGTAAAGAACTTTGCTACATGCCATCTCATCCCGTGTAGTCTGTTTCTTGACTTAATAATACAAGAGCGAGTTTACACCCACGGCAAAGCTGCTGTTCGTTTGCATCTCTGGTCACACAACACTCCCATAAGCATTGTGATGGAAACAACAAATCTGAAAATCATAGAAGTTTCAGACTTATCCCAGAAACCTCTTAAGACCAAGAGACCACATATATACACAAGATCAATGTGTACAGAGCGTTGTGAAAAATGAGTGTAATGCAATCATCCTTAAATTAGAATGTTGTCTAGGTAGAAAGTAACATGCATCAAAGTCAGTATTTTTATTATTATCATAATGTGGAATACTTGTTGAATACTTTTTTGAGTAATGATACTCAAAAGGAACCTTTTCAGAATGCCTTTGGGAACCAAGAAGTTCAAGGTAAGAGCAAAAGGATACAGATCTAAAATCAAATGAATTAGTTAAAATGCTGCAATAATAAACCTGAATTTGGAGTATCAGAATAAGCTCAAGAAATATTTATATTTTAAATAGTATATTTTTCTCAGCTTATCTACAGAAAATGACTATAAATAAGAACAAATCAGTAGCAAGGAGAAGCCCTGATGCTTCTGTATGATCTCTAAAAACCATCTTTCCTTTCTTTTTATTTATTATTAAATCATAGCTGTGTACATTAATGCAATCATGGGGCACCATGCACTGGTTTTATATACCATTTGACATATTTTCATCACAATGGTTAACATAGCCTTCCTAGCATTTTTTTTAGTTACTATGTTGAGACATTTACATTCTACATTTAGTAAGTTTCACATGTACCCTTGTAAGATGCACTGTCTGTGTGGTCCCACCAATCACCCTCGCTCTGCTCATCCTCCCCTCTCCCTTGAAACCATCTTTCCTTAAAAGGAGTCACATATCTTTAGAGAAATGACCAATTTCTATACTTAGGAAGCCAAACAAAGACAACGCAAGTCATTCCAAAAAGACAAAGAAGTCAATTTGAAGGGGCTACTTCTTTCCAAATATGGGTCAATTGTGGATAAATGAGAATGATGAATGAAAAGGATCAAAGCATAGTAAATGTGTGTGTGTGTGTGTGTGTGTGTGTGTGTGTGTGTGTGTGTGTGTGAGAGAGAGAGATAGATAGATAGATAGATAGATAGATAGATATGTAACCATACACACAAAATTCCTCCTTGGTCAGTGATGCTAGATACTCATTCAGTGTTTTGAAAACTGGTAAATGATCTGCATGTTGTAAACAAAAAATTGACAAGGGAAAGTTTTTCTTTATAGAAACATTACAGCTAATAATAAAACTAGAGTATCAATTTTTTATAAAGCTGGTGAAATAATGGGAAAAATTCTTCAGGAAAAATCTCAATAAATGAGAGGAAATTGGGGTATTTTACCAAAATAATGAGGTTAAGTCCTATCCAACTTCCAATTTATAGAAAATAGTGGAGACAGCATGCAAGCAGCCATGCTAAGATACCAAGAGATGAGGTCAGAAGAAAATAAGTTGAAATGACAAAATTTTGGTCTCTTCCACAAATAAATTACAATAAAATAAAAAAATATGGAAAATGTAAGGACAGAGAAATAATTTCAGTAAAGCTGTAGGATACAAAATCAACATACAAAAGTCAATAGCATTTCTGTGTGCTAATGCAATCAATCTGAAAGGGAAATCAACAAACCAATTTTATTTACAACAGCCACAACCCCATCCCAAACAAACAAATTAACCTTGTATAATGAAATAAAATTTACTAAACAAGTGAAAGAAATCTACAAGAAAAACTATAACACACTGATAAAAGAAATTGAGGTGGACATACACACACACAGACAGATATTCTGTGTTCATGGATTGAAAGAATTAATATCATTAAATATCATAGTACTCAAAGCAATATGCATATTCAGTGTAATATCTGTCAAAATGGGGATTTCTATTCTTCATAGAAAGAGAAGACGATAATTCTCAAATTGGTATGGAAAAAGAAAAGACCCTGAATAGCTAAAGCAATCATGAGCAAAAAGAACAAAGCTGGAGACATCACACTACCTAACTTTAAATTATTCTACAAATCTATATAGAAAACCAAACAACATGATACTGACATATAACAGACACATAGACCAATGAAACAGAATAGAGAAGCTAGAAACAAATTCATAAATTTATAGTCAGCTCAATTTTTGAGGAACATGACAAGAACATACATTAAGAAAGGTCAATCTCTTTAATAAATATTACTAGGTATACATATGCAAAAAATAAAACCAAATCCTATCCTTTCTCATATAGAAAAAATCAATGCAAAATGAAGTAAAAACATAAATGTAAGACCTGAAAGTATGACACTTCTGGGAGAAAACATTGCAGAGATGCTCTAGGACACTGTTCTGGGCAAAAAATTTTGGGTAAGATCTCACAAACATAGGCAATAGAAAGAGAAATAGACAAGTAGAATTACATCAAACTCAAATGATTATGCACAGTAAACAATCAACAAAGTAAAGACACAACTTACAGAATGGGAGAAAATATTTGTAAACTGTCCATCTGACAAGAAATTAATAACCAGAATATACCATACAATAGTATTCAGCCATAAAAAAATTGAGACTTTATATCTTTTGTATTTACCCAGATGGAGTTGAAGAGCATTCCTTTTTAGTAAAGTATCACATAAATGAAAAAGCAAGTATTCATTGTATGCAATACTAATATGAAACCAATAGATAAAAAACTACATCCCCACATGGGAGAAAAACATAATTAAATTCAAGTTTGGGGAGAAGAAAGAGAGAAGAAAGGAGAGGGAAGGAGGGAGGGAAATCATTAAGCTCTCAACTAATGGGCACAAAGTAAGGATATACAGTGCACCTGATGGGTGAAGGGCTCAACTACAACTTGAACTTTACCTAACAAACGCAAACAATGTAACCTAATCATTTCTACCCTCATATTAAACTGAAATAAAAAAATAACCAGAATATGTAAGAAATTCAAACAGCTCAGTATCAAAACACTAAGTAATCCAGTTAAAAATGGACAAAAAACCTGAATCTATATTTCACAAAAGAAGACCTACAAATGGCCCACAGGTATATGAAAAAATGTTTGAGATCACCATTCATCAGGGAAATGCAACTCACATTTGAGACATCTCACTTCACTTAAAATGAATTTTATACAAACAGAGAGACAAAAATAAAGGGTGCAGAGAATGGGGACCACTTCTTTAGTATTGGTAGGAATGTAAATTAGCACAGCCACTATAGAGAACAGTAATGAAGGAGGTACCCCAAAACTGAAAACAGAACTACCTGTGATCTAGCCATCCTACTGCTAGGAAATATAATATATCCAAAAGAAAAAAAATCATCATATTAAAAAGATGTATTCACTTCCATTTTTATTGAGCACTAGTCATAGTAGCCAAAATACATATAGAATCAACCTAAGTGTCCATCAGCAAATGAATGATTAAAAATATGTGCCACATATATGCACAAGGGAATACTATTCAAGCATTAAAAAATGAAATATTGTTATTTGAATATTTATTGGAACTGGAGGCCACTATGTTAAATGAAACAAGCCAAGCGCAGAAAAACAAATATTGCGTGTTCTCTCTCATATGTGGGAGCTAAGAAAGTGGGCCTTACAAAGGCAGAGAGCAGAATGGTGTTTACCAGAGGCTAGAAAGTATAGGGGACACAGGGGAGAAGAGACAGTGGTTAATGGAGACAATCACAGTTGGATAGAAGAAACATGGTCTAGTATTTGATAGTACAGAAGGGAGACTATAGTTAACAATAATTTAATGTATACTTTAAAATGGCTAGAAGAAAAGAACTGGAATGTTCCCAACACAAAGAAAAGATAAATGAATGTATGAGGAGATGGATATCCCAATTACCTTGATTTGATCATTACACATTGCAAACACATACTGAAATATCACAATAACACATACCAAAATACACGCAGCTATTGTATTTATAAAGATATGTGAGACTATGTATATTTATCTATATCTATAAAATACTTGACTCTTGTCGACCAAAAGAAATATGTGGACCTTGTGAATATCTCATTTTGAGCAAATCAAATGTAAAAAGATGTAAAAAGTGAGCAAAGTAGTGAACTAAGTCTTTTTATAGAATAATTGGGGGAATATGAAAACTGATTTAATTTTTGATGACATCATTTTATTTTGGTGTGATTATAATATTGTGGCTGTGTTTTAATATCTGAGCATATTTGTAAAATATATAAGGTCTGACAATGAAATTTGAGAACTCATCCTAGAAAAAGTGCTGCACACCTCATTGCTGAATATTACCATACTCACCTGCAAAGTACTCCCCTTGACCACCTGGTGACTGGTGATTATAGTGACATTCAGCAATAAGGTATGAAGCTCTTTTTCTAGGTTGAGTTCTCAAACTTCATTGTCAGACCTATATAGTGACATCTCTGATGGTTCCCGAATTGCTCTGAAGAATGGACTAGGTGCTGGTGTCAGTACATAGCTTTCTCAGGGGGGTACCTCAAAGGTGACTGCAGTGATATTCAGCAATGAAGTATGTGACACTTTTCTAGGATGACTTTGCAAACTTAATTATCTAACCTCCTAGTACAACACAATGACTTAGAATGACTTCACAATAATTGAGGGGTTAGGATACGTGGTGGGAACTGTATGGTGCTACAGCTATGAGAATTGCTGTGAGCTGGTAATTATGGCAGCTGGATGTGGTATACACAGACCCACTTTATCTTCTTTTTAATTATGAGTATTCAAAATTTTTTCATAATAAAATATTGGAAAAATCGAAAGTTTTCTTTTAGAAGAGGTAACAACATTAATGAAAAGAGTTTTCTAGTTAAATATGGTGATTTGCACAAAACATTTATCTCTACTCTGTCCAAAATCCCATTGAAGTTACACCAAAAAATGAGAAATTGTTAACTCATAATGGCGGAAGAACAGGATGGGCTATGTGTATATTGTTGTCTATGGATAAAAATAGGAAGAGTGGTAGGAGACTGGTAGATATGGAACATTAAGTTCTTACAGAGAGGTTATACTCCAGATCCACATCAAAAGGACTAAGAAGGTAGTAATGATAAAAGCAAGAGGAAAGGGGTGGTGCCTGTGGCTCAAAGGAGTAGGGTGCCGGCCATGTATGCCAGAGGTGGCAGGGTCAAACCCAGCCCCAGCCAAAAACTGCAAGAAAAATAAAAAATAAAAAATAAAATAAATAAATAAAAGCAAGAGGGAGGACTGGAATTGAGAAGATTAGGATTTTGTGAAGAGCAGCTATAACATCCCCTCTCTTGGCTGTTCTTTCACTCTTGTAAAAGGCAAATTACTCTCTGGAGACATTCTACCAGCAAGGCTCTGGATCCACAGATGTGAGACAGAAATGACAGTTGCATAGGTGAGACTGCCCAGCCTTCTTTTCCTCACTATCTGTTTTATTCTGCATCACCCCATGGTCACCTTGGGGGCCCTCCCAGCAGGAAATGTGACAAAAGTGCCTGTGGAGAAAAGCAGGTTTAGAGCAGGAAAGTGGGGATGCCGAAATGGTGCTCGAATGATCTCAGAATGCCAGATGGAAAGAGAACTGGAAACACTCACATCTACTTCCTCTCTTGAGAGACTATAAAGGGAATCTCTTCTTGGAAATACAGTTGTATGTTTATGTTCATCTCTGACCTATAAACTCCAGGATGTCACGAAGGCAGTCTCGGTCAGCCCTTCTTTAAGTAGGGAATAGGACTACTGTCTCTTTTGTGCCAGACTGAGTACTTTTCCTTTCTCTGCTTTTTGTTCTAGCCCCACCCCACATTACTTCCACCTGAAGCTGAGGTGCAGGCAGCCCCATGGCTGGAAAGTAGAGAAGGGCCTGCACTTGGGCTTCAGGTTACTTACCCTGGCTGTTTCCCTGCCACCCACATCCTTCAGAAGCCCAGAATACCTGTGGCAGAGGGACTAAGTTTTATGCCACTGCACCGGGACATATTGTCAGAAGTGTCAATCTTCATGGAAGGCTAAACTTGGGCCACAGAGGAGTAACTCCACAGAGGTCTCTGGAGAAGGAGAAAGTGCAGGGGGCTTTGGAATAAGAAATGTGTTTAGAGAAACTAAATCATTAGAGGAAAATGGAGTCCAGAATCACAGATTCTATAATATTTCACCAAGTTTAAATTATTTTTTCAGATTATCAGCTTCAAAAGCCTATCTGAATTTAGGATCCATTCAGGGTGATGCTACCAAAGCCTTCTCTTGAACTGACCACAAAATGCCCACAAGAGCTTGTAGGTTTTGCAGAGGTCAAAGATCTGAGGTGGTATAGTTGGGAGCCCTCTGGTAATCTAACACCTCCTGAGGGAGACAGGGAAGGCTTCCAGAGAAAGTGGAGAGGGAACAGACTCCTCTCCAAAGACTCCATGCTAAACTCTTAGCTCCTCATTTGGGACAAGGTACAGGCTTGTGGGATTGAAGTCCCAGAGTAAGTACTGAAGTACAGATCCTGCCCACACATCTAGCCTGGGACTGGCCTGCTGAATCAAACAGATTTAAAAGAGTGGGAACATGGACAGGGGAAAGAACATGAACTACAGAGCCAGTTACACTTGAGTTTAATTCTCTGTTTCTGAACACATACAAGCTCTCGTTAGCTTTTCTTACTTCCTAGAGAGTTTCTAAAATGGTTCCGGCCTCAGCTCTTTCCTAAATTTACTTGAATCATGGTTTTCAACCTGGGTCTCCTTTTCTTTTCTTTTCTTTTCTTTTCTTTTCTTTTCTTTTCTTTTCTTTTCTTTTCTTTTCTTTTCTTTCCTTTCCTTTCCTTTCCTTTCCTTTCCTTTCCTTTCCTTTCCTTTCCTTTCCTTTTCTTTCTTTCTTTCTTTTTTTTTTTTTTTTTGAAACAGAGTCTCTCTCAGTCACCCTGGGGTTGAGTGCTCTGACATCATAGCTCACAGCAACCTCAAACTTTTGGGCTCAAGTGATTCTCTTGCCTCAGACTTCTGAGTAGCTGGGACTACAGGCACCTGCCACAAATCAGACTACAGAGTGGTAATGACCAAAACCTGGTACAGACAAAAGAATGGACACAGACCGATGGAACACAATAGAAACAACAAAGGTGCCAAGAATATCCTCTGGAGAAAGGAACACAATGGAAACAACAAAGGTGCCAAGAATATCATCTGGAGAAAGGTGCTGGGAAAACTGGATATCCATATACAGACAAATGAAACTAGACTCTTATCTCTCACCCACTACAAAAATCAAATAAGATTTTGTTAAATATTTACATTTATGACTTGAAAATATGAAACTACTAAAAGAAATGTATCAAGACAGTGTTCCAGACAAGGACATCTTGAGTAATGCCCCCAAAGCACAAGTAACCAAAGCAAAATTGAACAAATGGGATGACATCAGGCTAAAAAGATTCTGCATAGCAAAGGAAACATTTAACAAAGTGAAAAGATAGCCTACAAGAGATTAATAACTAGATTATGTAAGGAGCTCTAATAATTCAATAGGGAAAAATCAAATAATTTGTTTAAAAAATGGACAAAAGATCTGAACATATTTTTTTCAAAAGGAGATATACAAAGAGCTAACAGGTACATGAAAAAAGGCTCAATGTCAGAAGTCACTGGAAAAATGAAAATTAAAACTACAATGAGCTATCATCTCATCCCAGTTAAAATGGCTTCTAACAAAAAAGACAGGCAATAAAGAATGCTGGCAAGGATGTGGAGAAAGGGGAACTCTTGTATACTATTGGTCAGCATGTAATTAGTGCAAACACTCTGAATAATAGTATGAAAGCTCCTCAGTAAACAAATAGAATTGCCATATGATCTAATAATTTCATTATTGTATGTATATATGCAAAATGAAGGAAATAAATATATTGAAGGTCTATCTGCACTCCCATTTTATTATAGCAATATTCACAGTAGCTAAGATTTGGAATCAACCTATGTGTTCATCAACAAATATGTGGTATACATACATAATGGAATATTATATAGCTATTAAAAAGGATGGAATCCTGCCTTTTTCAATAATATAGATGGAACTGGAGAACATTATGTTAAGTGAAATAAACCAAGCCCAGACAGACAAAATTCACATGTTCTCACTCATATGTTGGAGCTAAATATTGAAACAATTGATCTCATGGAGGTGGAAAGTACAATAATGGTTACCAGGGGCTTGGAAGACTAGTGGGGAGGGTGGTAATAAAGTGGGGATAGTCAATGGGTACAAAAATGTAGTTAGATAGAGAGAATTAACAATATTTGACACCACAACAAAGTGACTATAATCAGTGGTAAGTTAGGGTATTCTTTAACTAAGAGGAGTGGGATTGGAATATTTCTGACACAATGTATTAACAAATCCTTGAGGAGATGGCTATTTCAATTACCCTGATTTGATTAATACATATTGCATGCCTGTATCAAACATCATATGTATCCTATAAATCCAGAAGGTACCAAAAAATGTTCACACAGTTTAAGAAAGGGGAAAAAAAACTGTGCTAAAATTGTAATACTTAATATATACCGATAATGTTTGTTACCTTACATATTATTTCTTGTATCTTTTATAATTGCAAAAGTCAAACATGACTTGAGCATTACATACAGTTTTTTCTTTCCTAAAATGTGTATATTTTTGGACATCCTTTGAATATACAACTATTATGTTCCTATAATAATAAAAATTAAATAATAAAAAGGTATGAGACCATTTGAGCTATGCTCTTGTGAACAGAATGAATGACATTATAAAAGGGTGAGTTTGGCCCTCTATTGCCTCTTAGCCCTTCTTTCTTTTTCCATGTGAAGACAAAACATTCCTCCCCTCTATAGGACACAGTGTTCAAGGTGCCATCTTGGAATTTGAACTTCCAATTATTCCTGTACCCTGATATTAGACTTCCCAACCTCCAGAAATGTGAGCCAGTAACTTTCTTTTAAATATAAATTACTCTGTCTGTGGTATTCTGTTATAGCAGCATGAAACAGACTAAGCTAAGTACTAAAGTTTTTTTGTTTTGCTTTGTTTTAATTATTACTGGTACTCTTAATTTCTGTCTTCATTCATTTATTATGGTACAAAAAAAGCTAAATTGATTATTTGTATGTGTGTTTTATCTTGAATCATATAACTTTTCTGAACTCAGTTTTTAGAATTTTTTAAAAATAGGGTTTAAAAAAATATTTCCATTTAGATAATCATGTTATCTGCAAGCAGAGATATTTTATTTTTTCCATTTCATCTATCTTTTACTTCCCTTTTTTGGTGTATTAGTATTAGATATGGACTATGTTGAATAAGAGTGATGATAGTGAACCTAAAAGACTTGTTCCAAAATTTAGGGGGGAAACATTCAGTCATTCATCATTAAGTATAATAATAGGTAGTTGCTCATTTTCAAGTTGAGAAAGTTCCTTTTTATCCCTATTTTTCTGAGTTTTTTTTTTAATCACAAATAGTTGTTGAATTTTTTAAAATGAATTTTCAGTAGCAATTAATATCATGTGATATTTGTTTTATGCTGTAAATGTGGTGGATTATTTGGTTTTTAAACACGAATTCAGTGTGTCATCCCTGAAATAAATAATAATAATTTAAAATACATTTATAATAATAATTATTAATAATAATAATTTAAAATATATATTATAAAGTCTTTTTGGATATTTTTTACTTTAAAATTTTTAATTGTGGTAAAGTAATTATAACATGAAATTTACTGTGTTAACTATTTTTATGTCTACAATTCAGTAGTGTTAAGGATATTCACATTGTTGTACAAGTAATATCAAGAACTTCGTCATCTTGTGAAAGTGGACTTCCATACATATTAAAGAACAATTTCCTATTTCCCTCTCCCCAAGCTCTGGTAACCACCATTCTACTTTCTGTTTCTGTAAATTCAACTACTCTCTGTATCTCATATAAGTAACATCATTCTATATTTGTCTTGGTTTACATGACTAGATTATTTCATTTAACATAATGTCCTGAAGTTTCATTTATGTTGTAGAATGTGTCAGAATTTTCTTCCTTTTTAATGATGAACATTTCATTGTATGTTACGTCTATACTATATTTTGTTTATCCATCCACCAGTACTTGAACACTTGGGCTGCTTCCACCTTTTGACTTTTGGGAATAATGCTGCATTAACATGGATATGCAAATCTCTCTTTAGGACCCTGATTTTAATTGTTTTGGCTATATGATCAGAAGTGAAATTACTGGTTATTAACCCTTTGTCAGATTTGTAACAAGCGAACGTATTTTCCCATTCCGAAGGTTGTCTCTTTAAATGTTGTATCCTTAGCTGTGCAGAAGCTTTTCAGGTGAACTACGTACCATTTGTTTATTTTTGTTGTTGTTATTGTACTTCAATTTATAATCACCAAGATGTGGAAACAACTGAAGTGCCCATCAACCCAGGAACGGTTAAGGAAACTGTGGTATATGTACACCATGGAATGCTATTAAGCCGTTAAAAAAGATGGAGCATTCACATCTTTTGTATTAACCTGGATGGAGTTGAAACACATTCTTCTTGTGAAAAGTATCACAAGAATGGAAAAGCAAGTATCCAGTGTACTCAATGCTAATATGAAGCCAGTAGACAAAGCCAGTAGATGAACTAATATAAGCCCACACAAGAGAAAAACTCAATTTAATTCAAGTTGGCAGGAGGAAGAAGGGGAGGAGGGAAGAAGATTGGTGTGCTTCCACCTAGTGGGAGCAATGTAAGGATATATGGCACACCTCCCAGGTGCAGGACACAACTAGGACAGACACTTTACTTAACAAAAGCAAACATTCTAAGCTAATTGTTTGCACCCTCATATTAATCTGAAAATTTTTTAAAAGTGAAATTACTGGAATATGTATATAAGATAGTTATGTTTTTAATTTTTTGAGGAATCATCATACTGTCTTACCACTTTACATTTTATCAGCAGTCCCCTTTAAAATGTATAGTTTATCTTTTCAGTCTTAGCTCCTAATACAATTGTAAATCACTTAAAATCCATGCAATGCCACCTTTTATTTCAGCTATTGCTATGGCTACTAGTTCTGTGCAGGTTCTGGCCAATTTAGCAAGGTGCAACTTGTCAGAACCTCACCTTAACCCTGTGCCATGCACCTCCCTTTCCTCACCTGGGATTTCTCCTTTGATGCTATGTCCTGAGTACTATGGGAACCCACTGAATACTGGGAGTTAATATACTGTGTGGGAGTTAATGTACTGTGTGGCAATTTTTAACAGGCTATGGGAGGAATAAGTACTTCTTATTTAGTTTCACAGGAAGAAGATTCTGAGAGGGGCAGCGCCTGTGGCTCAGTGAGTAGGGCAATGGCCCCATATTCCGAGGGTGGCAGGTTTGAACCCAGCCCCAGCCAAACTGCAACAAAAAATAGCCGGACGTTGTGGCAGGTGCCTGTAGTCCCAGCTACTCGGGAGACTGAGGCAAGAGAATCACATAAGCCACAGCAGTCTAATGAGGGTTATAAAGTGAGACTTTGTCTCAAAACAAACAAACAAACAAACAACCAAAAAAACAAAAATGAAGATCCTGAGAGATTTTGGGTAGTCCTGCAATATCAAGCATCAGCTGTCAGTTGTGTGGACAAATCCGTGATGCATTTCTGTATCATCTCCCTTTTCCCTGCTTCAAACCAATTGTCCCTGGCCTTTTTTTTTTTGAGACAGAATCTCACTTTGTCACCCTAGGTAGAGTGCCCCACTAGCTCACAGCAAGCTCAAACTCCTGGACTCAAGCCGTTCTCTTGCCTTAGCCTCCAGAGTAGCTGGGACTACCGGCGCTGTACCCGGCTATTTTTAGAGATGGGGTCATGCTCTTTGGTCAGGCTGGTCTTAAACTCCTGAGCTCAGGAAATCTACCTGCCTTGACTCCCCAGAGTGGTGGGATTACAGGCGTGATCCATTCCGCCTGGCCTCTGTTCCTGGCTATTGTTCATTAAATCCGAGCCCCAACAGTATAGCTGCACTTAGGCTTTGGTCTCAGGGGAATGCAGAGGAAGACACCGCCCATGCTTGACCAATATCAGCATCTTGCAGTGTCAGAAGTCACCTCACTTCTGTTTCATGCCTCCATATACTCCTCTGCTTTTCCCCATTTACATTCCCCCATCCCCATGTGGCCTCAGTGTGACTATCACCTGACCCTGAAGATTTCCCTCATCTCCCCAGCAAAGCTGCTTTCTCCCTCCACTGTGTGGCCACTGTGCCTTGTTCATGGGGCGCTGTGGGTTTTGTATTAGTACATTTAGTTTTAGGTCTGATACCCACTGTGGTATTCACTGTTATTTACTTCTGTATTGCCTTCATGTTTCAAGGCCTGGAACACTGTAAATTATTCTCAGATGTTTAACACTGAATGATATTAAAAAATGGACACAGGGCAAGAACTTGGCACCAGTTGGGAGATTTGGTGGTGATTATTGTCGGAAAGAATTCGAAATATGTGACGCTGGTAATCCCTGGTCATAAATATGTATTGAGTGCAAATCTGTTCTTACAATAATAAAAGGGCCTCAGGAAATCTTTATCCCCAGAAACAAACAAGTTCATATTTTTCTCTTATTTCTTATCCATCCAGGATAAATGATGTGTTGCTAGGAGATGGGGGATAGATTAAATTACTAGGGGATGGGAAACGTCCTAATTCACTGGGCAACCTCAGGCTGTGGCTCTCAAGGGGAATTGACTACCTAAACTGGTGCCCTCCATTGGCCAGGCCAACATAAACATGGCTGGGAACAGGGCAGTGTTTTTACAGTTCTCTGTCCCTGGAGACCCTGTTTCACTGGGAAACAGTGATCACTTTCCTGAGACACCCAATTCCAGAGGCCTCTCACGGCAGGGGCTGCCTGGGACCACCTCTATGAGCTGACTCAGCTCCCCACACAGGAAACCAAACACTTTTCCAGAACTCAGATCCCTCCTCCAGGAAGCCCTCCCAGATAAATAGGAACAGGAAACCAAACACTTTTCCAGAACTCAGAACAGCTTGTGCTCCTACCCCCGGCTGCTCCGGTTCTCTCTGTGTCTACATTAGGGGCATGTGGTATGAGGTAGGAGAGAAGACATTTCTTTAAAATAGTGTTTCCCGAACTAGGAATGAGCAGTGCCCATAGCCCTTCCCTTTTAGTTTGCTACCTTGTAAAATGTAATTCCTGGGATGGCTGTGGAAACTGGTCTTTCTGTTGCCCTTCCTTCTTCAGTGCTTTGGTGCACGGATCAGTTTCAGTCATTTCAACCCTGTTTGATCCCAGCTCTTCCAGTCACTATTCTACCATCATTTCCCCCATTCCTTCAGCTTTAGTCTTGGCACTGGTGTGTGTGTGTGTGTGTGTGTGTGTGTGTGTGTGCGCGCGCGCATGTGTGTGGGGCAGTGTTAGAGAGAAAGAGAAAGTGAGAGGGAGACCATGCCAGCCGAATTCTTAAACTCTGAGCTCCCAGACTGATGTAAACAGCTGAGTGCTTTAAGAAAATCTGTGCAGCTTGCTTGTCACAAGTACTAACACACATTTCTATTTCCTTAACACTACTGTGAGGCAGGGATTGTTACCTGGTTCCTCTGTTCCGCTTCTGTAGTAATAATAAGGATGTTTTTGAATTTATACTATGAAAAAAAATTTACACTGTGTACATCCCATTTATACCCCCAACTCTATGTAGCCTCAGTCTATATATCACCTGCTGGTGATACTGTGGTGAGCTTTGTCCATGGATCATTGCACATAACTCTCACAAAATCACTGAGGGTAGACACTATCCCTAATAAACAGATAAGGAAAATCAGCCTCACAAAACATAAGTTGACTTGATGAGTCACGGAACTATTTGTTCCTTCCTTTGGACTGTGTTTCCTTATAGAGAGCCCATGAATACCTGTTGGTGTGGAAATTCCCCATCTTCAAGACTTGTTTTAATTTTTGGAGAGAGTCCTAATTTGGCAGGAGTGGGGGAAGGAGATCAAGTCCAAACAGGTGTGGCCACAAGGAAGAGGGCTGGCTTTCTCATGCAGCACAGAGGGCAGTTCCTGAGCAGGCCCCAGGTGTAAGTCTTACAGGCCCTTTGGAATTATCTGTGGCTTCTTAATGGTATTCAGAGAACATTGTATTGAGAATGGGGAAGGGATTTTTATATTATCTAATTCAATCACGGCTTTTTTTTTTTTTTTTTTTTTCCAGTTTTTGGCCAGGGCCAGGTTTGAACCCACCACCTCTGGTATATGGGGTCCGCGCCCTACTCCTTTGAGCCACAGGCGCCACCCAAATCACCATTTTTAATAGCTAGTTCAAAGGGATTATGTGAATTTAGTAAGGTCACCCCCTTATTGGCTGAACAGGTAATATAGCTCAGAGCTCCTAGATTCCCTCCCGGGACTTTGTAGGACTCTACATAGAGCTCAGGGCAGGCTAAACTTGTACTTCCATCCCCTACTGTTCCAATTCTCTCTGAGTCTTCATTAGGGGCATGTGGTATGGGGTAGGAGAGAAGACATATCTTTATTTATTTATTTATTTTTTGGTGACAGAATATCTTTTTCTTTTTATTAAGTCATATTTATGTAGGTCATGAATACATTTATGCCTCTGTGGGATTCAATGTGTTGGTTATTTGTACAAATTAGAGTGCTTACGTCCTACTAATTAACATAGCTTTCATCTCATTTACTTAATCACAGTGCTAAGACATTTGTGTTCAATACTTGATAGATTTGACTTGTACCATTGTAATATGTTCCATAGGTGTAGTCCCACCATTAACACTCCCTGTAAGGAACCATCCACTCCCTTCCCATCCCCCTCCCCTTACCTCCTTCATCCTGGGCTATAGTTGTGATTCATCTCTCATATGAAAGTGTGAGTGATTATAAATCGGTTTTATAGTAGCACTGAGTACATTGGATATTTTTTTTCCATTCCTCAGATACTTTACTAAGAAGGATATTTTCCAGCTCCATCCATGTAAACATAAAGTCTCCATCTTTTTTAATGCTGCATGGTATTCCATGGTATA
>CAUYPK010030322.1:0-10486 GCA_963574355.1 Loris lydekkerianus
CGAGCACCCAATTTTTATGCCGACGGAATTAATCGACTTGTGTTTCATTGGCAAAAGTGCACTGATTCAAATGGTGCTTATTTCGATTAAATTGAATAAATATTCACTGAGATATTACAGTTTAAAGTAGACTCATAAAAACGGACAAAACTTTTGAAATGACCTAATAGAATTGTAAGATAAATACATTTGTGTTGTTTTAAGCCTCTGGGTTCATGGTAATTTGCTATAGTGACAATAAAAAAACTACTCCAGAAGGCTATTGCAACATTCCAGGACAAATAATGAGGACCTACTTTAAAAGAGTGGCAGCAGGGAAGGAAGAAAGACCTGAAGACTTTTCAGGGGATAAGGAAGAAGGAACACTGTCACCAACCAGGTGTGTGTGCGAAGTGGTAGGGAGAGGCAGGAATCAGAGGAAACTTCCAGGTTTCTCTGTTGGACAAATGGGTCTACTGGCTAAAAGGACTGTAAAGAGGAGACACAGGAGTGAGTGTGTGCAGAGAGAGGAGGCCTCCTCATGCCACTGACATTCTTTCTTCAGATTCCATTCCTTCCATCCTCAACTTTTGAGCTTTCCCTGTTGGGAAGTGTGTTCTCAGCAGCCAGCACAAACAGCTGCTCTGCCCGGCAGTTATGGCTTTCATTCTAAATTAATGAATTGCCATTCTTGTCATAAACCAGGCTCTTGTGAGTTTAGTCAGGGCAAAACGTCCACCAGGATTCCATGTCTCCTGGATGAGCAGACAGAATTGAGTTCCTGCCCCTGCAAAACGAAGGATGAACCTGTACTGCAGTGACCCCAATAAAGCCTCCTTCCCTGGTACAGCTTTCCAGGCCATGGTGGGAAGGAGTCATGAGAGAGATGGCTGCAAGAGGCTGCCTCACGCTTTGCCCTATACCAACCCAAGTGAGAACCAGGAGGCTATGTGTTTGCAGCTTTGCAGCTATTTACCATATTCATGCTGAGATTCCCTCATGTATACCAGGACCCCATCTCCAAAGGAGAACTTGCCCCTATGTGGATCCCCTGCTTAGGAGTAGCAAGATACTAGCAGGGGCAAGTGGTTCTGGCACCCTGGGAGAGCAATGGGTGAGTTCTGGTTGCAGTCAATCTGAAGGTGGCTGGTTTCATGAAAAAGGCTTCCTGGGAAATCTGAGAAAGAAAGTAATTACTTTCCAAGCAAACTTTAAAACGTTTCTTTACCTGCTCCAAACTTGCCAAGTGACATCTACTGAGTAAAAGAGGGGTTATTGTTACCCCACAAAAGATGGGGATAGGAGGGACATGTCAGATGGGGACAAGGAAGCTCTTAGAAGTTTAAACTACTTGCATTGCATCAATCAAGGTCAGAGCCAGAACCTGACCCCCGTCTCTTGATGACATGAACCACACCCTTTGCGCTTTGACCTGGGTTTGTGTCCTACATGGGAAGGAGCATCCTTCCCTTACCACCCCACACAAGTCCCTGTCCCTCAGTGTTGTCTAACAGTCTTTCTGCCTAAAGTCCTTCTGCCATTCAGCACATCCAAGGCACCCCAAGTCACCCAACAGTAATTAATACAATCTTCCCACCAGTATGTCCTCCCGGATCCCATCCTGTGTGTTCGCCCTCTGCAACACACTGCAGGAAACAGATACAGAATAATACAGATAAAGCCTCTGCCCTCAAAAAGCTTATACAGCATCAGGGCTTAAATGGCAAGATGGTAGAATGATTGAACTAGAATCAGGCCCAGGTCTGCTGGGCTCTAGGACCCATGCTCCTTCCTTCAATGCCACACTACCTCCCAGTCTTGGTGCTTCATGGTCTACAGAGTGCTTTCCAGACAGGGAAACAGGCCGAGAGAGGTGAAGCTGCTCATGGCATGTGGCAGACCAGAGGGATTCCCCCATTTCCAGATGCCATCTCCTCTTGCTGTACCCTCTTTGCTTTCTTTACTTCAACACTTGAGGTCTAGACAGGGGACAAGACCCCTGAGATGGCTCATGAGCAGAAGAGAGATGAAGGGACTCATTTGCTCTACCCACAGCAAGGAGGACATCCACTTTCTCCCAGAACGTCACACCCAATACCCTACCCTACCCCATCAACCACTCCCTCAAATAAACAGTGTTACTTACATATTCCTTAATGTCCTTTGATTTCACAGCCTTGTAGGAATAATACGCAGGGTAAAGGGTGCCAAATACAAGCCTGGAGGGAAGAAAGAGAGAGACAACGTGAAATGTGACCTTCATTCACCCTATTTAACAGAAAATATCTGTCTTCAAAGCCAAGAACAATTCTCCAAGCTACCTAAAATGCTGCTGCGATTTGTTGTTATGAGTGCCCTGAAGGTTTTCTGCTCACAGCAGGGGCATCCTAAGCACTTCTATCTACTGCTGCAGCCCCTGCCCACCTTTCTTCACTATGTGGTTTGGGGTTACAGAAGTCAAGACCCCTGAAGTTAAAGACCAACTTTCCTCTCTACCTGAAATGCCTCTTCAATGCTCTGTGAAGCCCATACATACTTTGGGCTTCCTTCTCCACTGAAAACCTTTTCCCTCAACATTCTTTCAAATTTCAGTCCCCTGGGACTTGGTCTTGGGTGTCCTGCAGCCAGAATAAGGTGTTCAAACTAAAAATCTGGTCAGGCTAACCTCTTCCTCCCACCAACACATCCCCATCCTGCATTAACCTGCTCTCACTGCTCTTAGATGAAGAAGCAAAAATAACACCAGCATGGCTTTGTCTGGGCACCAGCTCTCACTGATCCATATGCCTGGGGCAGCCCTGGGTCATTAAATAATCTGATGCTCAGCCCTGTCTCTGAGGACCACATGGTCTAGCCCTGCCTGCCCTCATCCTCCCCACCTTGCATCATGCCCCCAACGCCTTGGCCTGTGCTGTTTTCTTCTTCTGGACCTTCCCCACTCTCGTCTGGTTAGTGCCTTTTCATTCTTCAGATCCCAGCTCCAGCATGACCTCTTCATAGCAGCCTTTACTGACCTCTCTAACTAGATCTAATCTCCCAGCTCACTCTCATGGCATGATGTGCATGTTATCAGGGTGTTCGCTTTGACTGACAGCCATCTCCCCACTGGACTCTTGAGTGCCTTGAAGGCAAAGAACGAATCTGTTTTGCTTAACACTGTGTTCTCATGTCTACCATGTAGTAGGCCATCAGTGGATATTTGTAAATGAGTGAACTGACAGAAAGTGAGAGCTGGAAATTCACCTGACAGATGAGGTCACCTCCACGTGTCAACTCAGCTGTAAGCGGACTGGGTGCAGGAGGTGCGCTGGCCCCAAAGGAGCTGGCATCTCCTGTGACAGCCCCACAGAGTTTCCAGGGTTCCTGCATGGACCCTGCCCAGTTACAAGACACTACCCTGAGGAAGCCCAAAGCCACGGCTCAGTGGGTAGTTAAGAGGTCATGCAGAGAACGCCCAGTCCAGATGCAATTTACCAAGCAGGGGTCAGCTTCAGCATAAGCACTGTTGCTGGAGAACACCTGACATTCCACGTTCATGGGGTTTCCAGGGAAAAGCCAAAGTTGACTGAACCGTGCCAGTTTCTGACCCTGAAGGGGAGGGGCTGTGCTAACTTTCAGCTCACACGGTCCCTGAGCTAAGTGCTTTACAGGCATTATCCCATGTAGACCGCCTTTTTGAAGGAACCCCTTTTACTGACAGGACACCAATGCATGGAATGGCTGGTCACCTGCTTGTCTAAGGTCCCATGGCCAGTAAGGGTGAAGGCCTCCCATAAGCCTGTCTTCCTGTCACCACTGCCTATATGGCCTTGGCAACCATTCCCTAGGAAGGCTGATGAGATCTGTGAAAAGAACCAAATGGGCCAGCAAAGGGGGCAAAAGAGCAATGGGAGGAAGGGAGAAAAGTAGGACTGGGGGAGTGAGTAAGAGAAAATTTAAGAGAAAGAACAGTGCCAAAGACACCAGGCAGGCCAGGGGATATGGCTGAGGAGGCTCACCTCAGGCTTGGTCACAGGCACCTTGGTGGGAGAGCTCCCCAGGTCCTCCCCTGCATTCTGATGGCTCCTAAGCATTCTCACAGCTTCCCTGGGGAAAGCTATCCTGAGTTTGTCACCCCCCCGTGGATTAAGTTCCTCGTTCGCCCTGCTCTATGTTACCACAACTCCTGCTCTTGCTCCTCTGAGCCCTGTCCACCTTGTCCACTCCAACGGTCTGCTCCATGTCTCTCTGTCCTGAGAGGTGGCATGTTCTACAATACCAGGGGTGGCACCTGTCTCATTCATCACTGCACCGCCTGTGCTCAGCATGGTAGGAAGTGCTCGGTAAGTCTGTGTTCACTGCATGAAGTTTCAGAGAGGGATGGAACCAAATTCAGCACCCTCCAGGGGACACTGGTGACCCTGGGTCTGAGTCTTGGCAGTGAGATAGATACCCAGGGGCACCAGGCTGAGTCAGCAAGCCTCTGGCACAGAACTATAGACTTCAGGGAAACAAACACACTGCTCCTTGGGCACAGAGGTCCTGGTTATTACCCACCTACTCTGTACTTCCGGCCCCTGCACTGAGATTGTGTGAGAACAGACAGGCGGAAAGCCCAGCTCAACCCAGTGGCCAATGGATCGGCTCCTCTGTGAACCCCCAGGAGCTGGGGCACCCAGGCTCTTTCAGTGTGAACTGGTTGCCAGCGTCCCCCCTGCCTGGGGCCCCCATTTGATAGCACAAGGTCTTACCACAGACCAATCTGCTTTTTAGCTTCTAGAAATTCAGTAACAGTTAACATTTCACTGCTCTGGGGAAAGGAAAATGGGATTAAAATGGCCAATTCACGAAACCGGCACATTGTACCCCTGATTGCCCTAATGGACACAGCTATGATTTAACAATAAAAATAAATAAATTTAAAGAAAAAAGGCCAATTCTTCTTAATCTATTTAGGAGGAAAGAAATAGGAATGAAGCAGGCCCAAGCCAAAGGGGTTTAATACTTATATCACCTCAGGCCAAGTGTGTCCCCACCCCAAGGCCGTATCTGCCTTGCTCCCCACCCCTCAGTCTCAGGATCACAGAGCATCAGCTGTCCCCCATAAACCATGCTGGCTCACAGTCAGGGACTTTCTTATTTTTCCTGATAAAGCCTCCATTAAGACACATCTCAAAAATGTCACTTCTGCAACGTCTTTGGTTCTTCTTCCCTCAATTTTTTTGATACTGTTTGTGACAGCCCTATGTAGTAGTAGTACTAATAATAAAACACTTAAAGTAACATTAATATCAAGTGGTCACTAATTCAAGGCCCTGTCCTACAAGCCGTACACACTTCTCAATCCTCTCTCATGCACATGGGACAAGAATTCTTACTACCCTATTTTATAGACTGGGTCACAGAGGCTTAGCAGCATTATTTACTCGCCCAAAGAAACACAACAGTCGGGGGCAGAGCTGGGACACAGACCTGGACAGTCTGACAACAGAGCCTGCGACTGATGCTGCCTCCTCCTCCTGGGCTGCCTGTGCTGGCTGAGCCTGTCTCAGACCACACATTCCTGGGCAATCAGGGGACTCCAGAGTCCCTGGCACAGCCCCTGCCCAAGAGGGTGCTTGACAAATGTCTGAGTGAACAAATGATCCAACAATCAAAACTTCGCTCCAGAGAACTTCACCCACTTACTGGATTCACATCACTCTCTCTACAAAGTCTAAAGGAAAAGGGTCAAATAGGAGGGTCTAAAGCTCCTTCAGGGCTCAAGATTGGCTCAAGCAGGGAAAAGTTGGAGGGAGGGCCATCTTCTACAGCAGAGGTTCCCAACCTTTTTGGCACCAGGGACTAGTTTCATGGAAGACAATTTTACCATGGATTGGGAGAGGCATCGGGGGAAATCTGACAGGCTCAGTGGTGATGGAGCAATGAGAAGTGTCTGTAAATACAGATGAAGCTTCACTGGCTTGTCCACTGCTCACCTCCTGCTATGCAGCCCAGTTCCTAACAGGCCACAGACTGGTACAGGTCCAAAGCCCGGGAGTTGGGGACCATAAATCTAGAGAGGAGAATGAACTCTGTGCTTGCACATTTTTCTGGGGATTTACAGGACTCACACCACACCCCACAGCCTCACAGCTCTGCCCCCACCCTCCCTTCTCCCCACTGTCATTGTTGCCCTGAAGCCCCTGCCCCTCTTTACTGGCTCCATGGATCTGCCTGCTGCATTTCTCTAGCCTTCACCCTTTACTCCTTCTGCTCTGAGTTAGAGGCTTTCCCCCAGACTGCAACCCTCCGTCTCCCCACTAGCCACAGCATCCAGAAGGGAACGTCAGTCTCATGTGAATGCTGGGCTCTAAAGCAGTGGTTCCCAACTGCGGGTGATTAAATTTCCCAGGGACACCTGAGTAACATCTCAGACCTTGTCTGTCACAACTGAGAGGGTGCTACTGGCATCTAGTGACCAGTAGACGATGGCCAAGCTGATAAACACAATGCACAGGACAGCCTCTGACAGCAAATAATTATCCAGTCCAAAATGTCAATATGCCACTGTCGAGAAACTCTGGTCTAATGTGTTGTTTCCTGGTCCTCAGGGCCAAGGACTCTTCACCAGACCATCAGGGACAAACTGCTCCAAGAGTTTTTATTTTTATTAATTAATTCATTAATTTAGAAATTTTTTTGAGATAGAGTCTTACTTTGTCTCCCCTGGTAGAGTGTCATAATGTAATAGCTCACAGACTCCTGGGCTTAAGGGATTCTCTTGGCTCAGCCTCCTGAGTAGCTGGGATTACAGGCGCCCGCCACAATGCTTCAATATTTTTAGAGGCAGGGTCTACTCTAGCTTAGGCTGGTCTTGAACTCATGAGTTCAGGCGATCTGCCCGCCTCAGCCTCCCAGAGTGCTAGGATTACAGGTGTGAGCCATTGCACTCAGCCCTACTCCAAGAGTTTTTTAAAAATGCCCAATACTTTCTTAAAAAAAAAGGAAATGCTCAGATAGGAGGGTGTGGTCCCAAATGCTAAAAACCACACACCTAGCCCATCGGCCAATGTCAAGGAAAATGGAGTTCTGAAGCTACTTATCAACTTTCTAGAGCTCTGGCCAAGACAAAAGAGATACTGCTTCCATGAATTATGCATAAATGTTGCTGAGGAGGATTGTTCACCATTCCCCAGAGCCTATAGGGGAGTAAGCACTGGCCAGGGGCACAGCTATGAGATGTGACACTGAGGTTGACTGTGACTACAGCCACAACCCCTGCAAACTATAAATCAAACCACAGTTTTTACCACAGTTTACTCATCCATCATAGAGTTGGACCAACATTTCCCAATCCAAAATTATGCTGAAAAAATTTTTTAAAAAGCAGTATTTTTTCTAAAACTAATTTTTGAAAATTAAGAGAAGTAAAGAGCCTATTTATAGTTGTTTATACCATTATAAAACAAATTACATTGAAGAAATAGTATACCATACAAGGGCTTCTTAAAAGTTTTATTTCTTGACCTGAGTGGCGGTCACATAAAATTTGCTTTATAATTACAAACATATAATAAACTATACACAGACATCCTATGTTCTTGTCTGTACATGTAATATTACACTTCACAATTTTTTAAGAATGGTGTGCCATATCCAAGAAAATATTTGTATGAAGGTCTTCCAATTCATGAAAAAATTCATCTGAGCATTAAAAGCTTAACATGTACACTGATCATTTTCTTTTTGTTCTTTTTTTTTTTTTTTTTTTTACAGGGTCTCACTATGCTGGTCTTGAACACCTGGTCTCAAGTGATCTTCCACCTTGGCTCCCAAAGTGTTTAGGTTACAGGTGTGAGTCACGGTGCCTGACACAAACATATAATTTCTAATTGCTCTTCTCTGAAAGTTTTTTTTTGAAAGCTTATGAATGAATTTTTATCACTTTTTAATTTTTTTAATTTATTTATTTTTTATTGTTAAATCATAGCTGTGTACATTAGTGCAATCGCCTGTACCCATTCTAACATGCACCATAGATGTGGCCCCACCCATTACCCTCCCTCCACCAATACCTTCCTCTTCCCTTCCCCTTCCTTGGCCCTTTCCCCATAGTCTTGTGCTATAGTTGGGTTATAGCCTTCATGTGAAAGCTGTAATTTAGCTTCATAGTAGGGCTGAGTACATTGGATACTTTTTCTTACATTCCTGAGATACTTTGCTAAGAAGAATATGTTCCAGCTCCATCCATGTAAACATGAAAGAGATAACATCTCCATCTTTCTTTAAGGCTGCATAGTATTCACGGCATTTTCTTAGTTACTGTATGTAGGCATTTGTATTCTGCATTTAGTAAGTTTCGCCTGTACTCATTCCAAGATGCAACATGATGTGACCTCACCCATTACCCTCCCTTCACGAAAACCTCCACCCCCCCTTCCCCTTCCTTGGCACTTTCCCCATAGTCTTGTGCTATAGTTGAGTGATAGCCTTCATGTGAAAGCTATAATTTAGCTTCATAGTAGAGCTGAGTACATTGGATACTTTTTCTTCCATTCCTGAGATACTTTGCTAAGAAGAATATGTTCCAGCTCCATCCATGTAAACATGAAAGAGGTAACATCTCCATCTTTCTTTAAGTCTGCATAATATTCCATGGTATACGTGTACCACAATTTGTTAGTCCATTCGTGGGTCGATGGGCACCTGGGCTTCTTCCATGATTTAGCAATTATTAATTGGGCTGCAATAAACATTCTGGTACAGATGTCTTTGTTATATTGTGATTTTTGGTCTTCTGGGTATAAACCTAGTAAAGGAATTATAGGCTCGAATGGCAGGTCTATTTTTAGGTCTCTAAGTATTCTCCAAACATCCTTCCAGAAGGACATATTAGTGTGCATTCCCACCAGCAGTGTAGAAGTGTGCCCTTTACTCCACAACCACACCAACATTTCTGGTTTTGGGATTTTGTTATGTGGGCTACTCTTACTGGGGTTAGGTGATATTTCAAAGTAGTTTTGATTTGCATTTCTCTGATGATTAAGGATGATGAGCTTTTTTCATGTGTTTATAGATTGTACATCTGTCTTCATTACAGAAGCTTCCTTCAAGTCCATCGCCCACCCTGAGATGCGGTCACGTGTTCTTTTCATGCTAATATGATTGAGTTCTCTGTGGATTCTGGTTATTAGACCTTTATCAGAGGTTTAACCTGAAAATATTTTCTCCCATTCTGAGGGCTGTCTGCTTGCTTTACTCACTATGTTCTTGGCTGTGCAGAAGCTTTTTAGTTCTATCAGGTCCCAGTAGTGTATTTTTGATACTGCTTCAATTGCCTGGGGAGTCCTCCTCATAAAATATTCACCCAGGCCGATTCCTTCAAGAGTTTTCCCTGTACTTTCTTCAAGTATTTTTATAGTTTCAAATCTTAAGTTTAAATATTTTATCCAGTGAGAGTCTATCTTAGTTAATGGTGAAAGGTGTGGGTCCAATTTCAATCTTCTACAGGTTGCCAGTCAGTTCACCCAGCACCATTTGTTAAATAGGGAATCTTTTCCCTACTGAATGTTTTTAATTGGCTTGTCAAAGATCAAATAATGGTAAGTATCTGGATTCGTCTCTTGGTTCTCTGTTCTGTTTTTCAGACATCTACTTCTCTGCTTTTGTGCCAGTACCATGCTGTTTTGATCACTATTGATTTATAGTAGAGTCTTAGGTCTGGTAGCATGATTCCTCCTGCTGTGTTTTTATTGCTGAGTAATGTTTTGACTATTCAAGGTTTTTTCTGATTCCATATAAAACAAAGTATTATTTTTCAAGATCTTTAAAATATGATAATGAAGCTTTAATAGAAATTGCATTAAAATTATATATTGCTTTGGGTAGTATGAACGTTTTAACAATGTTGATTCCTCCCAGCCATGAGCATGGTATGTTTTTCCGTCTGTTAACATCTTCAGCTATTTCTTTTCTTAAAGTTTCATAGTTGTCTTTGTAGAGATCTTTTACATCCTTTGTTAGGTATGCTCCCAAATATGTCATCCTCTTTGGCACAACTGTGAAAGAATAGAGTCCTTGACTGTTTTTTTGGCTTGATTATTGTTGGTATATATAAAGGCTACAGATTTGTGGGTGTTGATTTTGTAGCCTGAGACATTGCTGTATTTCTTGATCACTTATAAAAGTTTTGTAGTAGAATCCCTAGTGTTTTCCAGATATACAATCATATCATCTGCGAAGAGTGAAAGTTTGATGTCTTCTGACCCTATCTGGATACCCTTGATTGCCTTTTCTTCCCTAATTGCAATGGCTACAACTTCCATTACAATGTTAAAGAGCAATGGAGACAATGGGCAACCTTGCCTGGTTCCTCATCTAAGTGGAAATGATTTCAGTTTGACTACATTCAATACGATATTGGCTGTGGGTTTGCTGTAGATGGCCTCTACTAGTTTAAGAAATGTTCCTTCTATACCAATTTTCTTAAGTGTTCTGATCATGAAGCGATGCTAGATATTATCAAAAGCTTTTTCTGCATCAATTG
>CAUYPK010030324.1:0-53323 GCA_963574355.1 Loris lydekkerianus
CACGGTGGATTACATTCATAGTACCCAAAGACGGGTAAGATCACTCTGCGTTCAGTCAACCTAAGACAGGGACCAAACCATTGATGTTTGTATCCCCATGACGGGTAAGACTGAAACTGCAAGAGCAGGCAACCTAAGACAGAGGCTATGTTTATCCGCCATACAAAAAACAAAAGAGGGAATTGTTGGGCCCTGCCATGTGCCTGAGGCCTAGTGCAACTTCCTGAGCCTGACTAGAACTAGATCTATCGAGCTACTTCCGTGTAACAATGACTCAGCAAGGCCCAGCCTGAAACTGCCTCTACCTAGATACAGTCAATGTGGTACCATGCCACTGGCCCGACCCTGTCACGTACCTCATCCCCCGCCTTCTTTCCCTGCCCCTTCCCCACACTCTATATAAGCGGCTGCTTGATGCAATAAAGTTGAGTTCCTGCTTAAAAAGCAAACAAACAAACAAACAAACAAAAAAACCCCCAAAGCTTTAGTCCTCTAGTCACATGGCATGTTGGGTCTTCCTAGTGTAGCTGGGCCCCATTCTGAGTAATCCTGTTAGTTCAAAAATACCCAGGGCATCACAGTGAGTGTGACCTATCAGGTGTGGTCTGAGGGACTGCCACACATAGCAAAGACATTCCTATCACTGGGGAGGTTTCAAGGAACTGGAGACAAGTTTGGCCAAATTCTTTATTACACAATATGCATGAGACACAGAAAAAGGCAGGGGAAAGACTGCCACTTCACCAAGAAGTTTTCCTGCCATCTGCCAAATCTTGAGCTTTCACGGAGTATGAAGATTCAGGCCTGAGGCCGGTCCTCACTCCATTCACACTTAGGGCCTCCCCATGGTCTAGGTCCCCAAAAGCCTCCTTCCTTAGGACAAACTTTCAATTTAATTTCTAAAAACCCTACTGAGGACTCCTCCTTTCCCACTTTTCATTCATAAGGTGGTTGACACTAGGTAACATTTTTATTACCAATAAATATGGGGTCCTTAGAGACCTAGCTTTGAGTTCAGTTTTTCTTGACAGGTAAGACTCCCCTCCCCAGGAGAATTTTAGTAGGTGGTAATTGGTGGAACAGCCACCTGCTAAATGCTGTAACTGTTCCCATCGCCACCACATAGAAACATCTAGTAGGCACCCAGGTGTCTGGACCCCCATGTCTCTACCCTTGGCCAGCTGCCGCCTGACCGCCTGGCAGTCTGGAGGGCAGCAGCATCCAGTTCTGCTTGGCTTGGGAAAACAACTTCATTCACAAATATTTGGACTGTGAGCTTCTCTCACCACTTAGCCTTAGCTTGTGCCTGGAAATGAAGCTGTAAGGGACCCAGGTCAGGGCTGGAGGCTGGGGAGCACTTACCCTAATGGAGAACACACTCCCAACCCAGCAGAGCTGCTAGTCACCCAGAGCCCTGCAGTGGGCAGTGTTTCTGAATAGCAAGGCTCACTGACTGCCCACCACTCTGAGATCCAGGGCCCCCCTCCATAAAAGGGTCTTTACCCCACACATCTACACCACCTGCCCAGATCCTCCCTTCAGCAGCCATCATGGCCCTCGCTGCAGCGTGGAGACCAGGAAAGTGATGAGCTGGGAGGAAGGGTCTGGCAAGATGAGACCAGCAGGGGTCCCCCAGAGAGGAGTGCCAGATGTGACCCAGGCAGAGCTGTGTCTCAGCCAGGCACCTCCCACAGGCAAGAGGCAGAGCAGGTCAAGTCTGCTAAGAAGCACACTTCATTCACTGGTCAATTACTGAGTTGCTACTCAGTGCCAGCTCTGAGCTAAGACCTGGGGTGCTGCCAAGCAAAAATGAATACAACCCCTCCTTCCTAGTCCCTCCCTTCCTGTTGGGGGGCGGGGAGAATTCCTACTGGTGGGTGTGAATTATGAACTAAGAGAAGTGCTGAGAAGAAGAACAAGATTCTGTGAAGCCTGAAGCAAAAAGCTGGATAGGGAGGTCTGGGAAGACTTTCTGAAGGAGGTGATGCTTGACCTCTGTTTTGTCATATGAGTAGGAGTTAACCGAGGGAAGAGAAAAAACAGTGAGGACACTGGTTTGAAGGGCAAGGGGCTTTGAGGGAAATGAATGAAATCTAGGTCAGTGGAGGGACAGAGAGTAGGGGGAAGGATCGTAGGGGATGGACTGGAAAACCACGGAGGATGGATGGGGAGAGAACAGATGTGGCCTTGCAGGGTGTGCCGGGGATCTGGGCTCAACCCATTGAGCCTTTTCCTGGATTTGCCTGCCTAACAACCAGCATGTCTAACATCTGCCTCCTCCTGGAGGGTTTTGACATCCATATAGACTTACTCATTTCATTTATTCTTAGCCATCATTTTGGTATTTTAAAGAAATGTTAAATAATTTATCCAAATGATCAGAGTTGTTTTAAAAATACAAAAATGTATCCAGAGTCATTTTTTTAAAATCCTGTCATTTATAAAGGTTTCATTGTAAAAGCTACAATAGAGGCCTAATAGTCATGAGCAGGCAGCCTTGGGTTTGAATCCCAGGTCTGTCCTTGATGAGCTGTGTGTCATCTCCCCTTTCTGAAACTCTTTTCTCATTTGGAAAATGGAAATGAAAGTATCTGTTTCAGCATACGATTGCTAAATTCATGGAGATAATATAAGAAAATGCAAAGCACATTGTATTCAATTACATATAGTTATATTGTTGTTGCTGTTTTTCATGAAATTTTTATTTCCTCCCACCAAAAACCTGCTTTATCCTCTATATCTCTCATCTTGAAAAGTAGCCTCACCATTTATCTAGCATCATGCAAGCCAAAAACCCAGGAGTCACCTTTGACTCACTTACTTTACCCCCTCACCCCCCCAAGGGTTGATCCATTTGCAGATGGTGCCACTTCCTAGGGCTACTGCAGGCTGCCCAGGTCTCTGTCTTTCCTCTATCCAGTTTCTTTCTCTCCATCCAGTTCATCATCATCGCCCCCAGGGACCAATGCATTGAACCTAATCAGTCTCCTATTTGCCCCTGAACACCACAGTCCATTCCCTGCACAGCAGCAGAAGTGACCTCTTAAAAACATAAATAAGATCATGTGGCTGCCCTGCTCAGAAGCCTCCAACAAGTTCCCATCAGGGCTGGGATGAAACCCAAGTCCTTCTCCGGGCCTCCAAGTTCCTCTGACTTCATCTCCTCCCTCTCTCCTTCTTGCTCTCCCCATTCCAGCCACACTGGCCGAGGTCATGGAACTCATTTCTACCCTAAAGCTTTGCACCTTCTGCCTAAATGCCTGGCCCTCAGCACCTCACCCGCATGGCTCCTTCCCAACATCTGCGTATAACTTTAATTTCAGGTCATGAGGGAAGCCCCCTGGCCAATTGTCTTAAGTCACACTTCCCCACCCCTCACCATCTAGCCCTTCATTTTGTCTTTCTTCCTAGCATTTCCAACTATTGCAAATGCTTTCCATTTATTTGTTTACTTGTTAGTGTCTAAAATGCAAATTCCTGGAAGATGAGAGACTATCTGCCTGGCTCATCATTGTATTTCCAACATATAATAAGGGCCAGGTAAAGATTTGTTAAAGAAATGTATTAATATTATTACGATTAATACAAAGTTAATTTGGAAAATGCCCCGAATGTCAAAGTAAGGCCATCTTTGATTTTTCACGGCATTTGGTATCTAGGTCTACTGGCCAGTTGAACTGATTCCAGGCACGTTGGTCCAGGGCTCCCGAGAGGCACTTTGGGGTTTCTCTGAGTGGCTCTGCCCAGTTGCCATAGTGGCCTGGAAACCCTGCCCTGAACTGGCGGACACCAGAAGGAGCCTCCGCCCCCTACCATGTGGCTGATGCTCCAGAGGGCAAGAAGTCAGGGCCAAAAACTAAGAGCAATTTTGAAAAGAGGGAGAAAACTCCAACAGCCACCGCAATGTAATGAAATGAGAAAGCCACCCAGCAAAAATTTGCATTTGACAACCAGAAATCCTCCAGGGCCGGTCATAGCAATTCAGCATCTGGTGGATGCACTATAACTCATCCTCCCACTGTATACTTGGAGCCTGCACAAAAAGCTCTGCCCTCTGGATCCAATATCCCAGGACTGCCTGGAAAGCTGAGAGACCCTGTCCTCCTGTGGTGGCCGAGTCAAAGGAGATGCAAAAAGGCGGCAAAGATCCTGTGGTTAATCTGGGCTTGGGATTCAGAGTTTGAATATAGAGGAGATTTCTACTGAGTTAACTCATTTTACCATAGTGGCTCTGGACAACGGACTCTAGAGGCATTAGCAGGCTCAAATCTTCGCTCTACCAACTAAAAGCTATATGACCTCTGGCAAGTCATATGGCTCTGTTGTTCTATGCCTCAGTTTCTCCATCTGTAAAATGGGGATAATAATGGCACCTACCTTAAAGGGATGCCTTGAATATTAAATGAGAGACCACATGCAAAGTACCTAGGACAATTTTCAGCAGACAGCCAGGGCCGCTTCAGTGCTTGGTTTTATTATTATCTTTCATTGATTTTCCTTAATGCAATGTCAAAGAGTAAATCATGATAATATTACATCTCAAGGGATTGAAGATATATGTTCCCTCTTTGCCGGCTTAAAAAGCTAATACTTCTAATTAACCTGGAAGTTTTAAATCATAACATAGATGACTAGAAAGAAAAAAATATTTGGTATGATAGACCAGCTGGAGCTTCCACCACCCTCTGGGCTTCTAACCTCTTCCCTTCCAATATTTCTTGAAGGACAATTTCTCTGAAACCCAGATCTGGAAGGCAAGAAGATCTTTAACTATCTGGAAAGATAATTAAAAACTACTGTAGGCTCGGCACCTGTGGCTCAAGCGGCTAAGGCGCCAGCCACATACATCTGAGTTGGCGGGTTCGATTCCAGCCTGGGCCTGCCAAACGACAAGGAAGGCTGCAACCAAAAAATAGCCAGGCGCCTGTAGTCCCAGCTACTTGGGAGGCAGAGGCAGGAGAATCGCTTGAGCCCAGGAGTTGGAGGTTGCTGTGACCTGGGATGCCACTGCCCTCTTCCCAGGGTGACAGCTTGAGGCTCTGTCTAAAATAAATAAAATAAATAAATAAATAAATATAAATAAAAACTACTGTAAATAATAAAACAGCTTGGTATAGTGTCTATTTACAAAATAAATGTACAAAAATTAGTAGCGTTTTTATGTAGCAACAATAAACATTATAATGGAAATAAAGAGTCTGTTCACCAAGGCAGCAGGAACAAGAGGAACAAAATTAACTATCTAGGAATAAATTTGATAAGGAATGTGCAGGTCATATAAAAAAATTATATACTTCCCTTGAAATATAGAGAAGAGGACTTGAGTAAAGAGAGAGGACTTGTTCTTGTCTAGAAGGACTCAAAATTATACCAATGTCAATTCTCCTAAAATATATTAAAAAATTCAACCCATTCCCAGCCAGAATTACAGTGTGGTTATTTTTGGAGCTTGATGATATGGTTCTAAATTTTATCTGGAATAATAAATAGGAGAGAATAAATATCTGAGAAAAAATAAGAAAAGGAGAAGTTGTCCCAGCAGATGTTGAAACATATTATAAAGATAGAATAATTGAGATACTTTAGTATGGGATGAAAGATAGGTCACTAAAATACAATAGAAAGTCTAAATTAATATGGGAGATTAGTACAATACAAGAGAGATTCCTAATCAGAGGAGGGAAAGGTATTATTTAACAAATGGCCCAGGGCAACTGGCTAGCCATTTGGGGAAAATAAGGATGGATTCACACTTCTCCCACCAAAATAAATTCCATATGGAATGAAATTTCAATGTAAAAACCAAAACCATAAAAATATTAGGAAATAGCTATGGAATAATATTTCCTAAGGATGAAAGCTTTATAAGTGGCAAATGAAACCCAAAAGCCATAATGGAAAAGATAGGCTGTTTGAGGTTTTACAGATTTTACAGTAAAATACACTGCAAATAAAGTTGAAAGACAAGCTTCAATCAGGAGAAGGTACAGCATGGATAGATTTACTATCCATAAGGTAGAAAGAGCTCTTGCAAATCAATGGGGAGTGGGGGAGCAAAGGGAACCTGAATAACATGAAAAAAGATGATCGACCTCTTCAATAATAAAAGAAATGAAAATTAGAACAATGAAATATGTTTCTCCCTTATCACACTGACAGTTCTCAAAGGTTGAATACTAAAAGTTGGCTAAGAAGTTGGGAAATGGGCATTTTCAAACATTGTTAATAGTATAAGCTGATTCAAGCTGTTTGGAGAGATTTGGGAATATCAATCAACATTTCATTTTTTTTAATATTTTCTCATTTTTATAATCTCTGACATTGGAGCAAATCTCACAATTAGTGGCATCTTGTAATTATAATAGATAGCATTTTTGAACAGTGGTACATAATTCATCTTACAATCAATCCTGCCTTAGATCCAATCAATTATGGTATATATAAATGAAACTATTCCCTTGAATGCTAGATAATTCTTCCAGGAGAATTAAATATTTCCCTTGACAGAAATATTAAGATGAAAAAAGATTTAAAGATACGCCATCCAGGTGTGGATGTGGAGAGCAGGGAACACTTTCATACTGTGGGTGAGATTGCAAACTAATAAAGCCTTGTGGGAAAGAAGTATGGAGAACCCTCAAAGAACTCAAACTAGACCTTCCATTTGATCCTGCAATCCCATTACTTGGCAACTACCCAGAAATAAAAAGAAATAATTTTATCGTAATGACATTTGCACTAGATTGTTTATTGCAGCTAAATTTACAATCGCCAAGATGTAGAAACAACCTAAGTGCCCATCAACCATGAATGGATTAATAAGCTGTGGTATATGCATTAACAAACTGCAGTATATGTATACCATGGAATGCCATAAAAGACAGAAACTTTATATCTTCCATATTAGCCTGGATGGAGTTGGAGAACATTCTCTTTGGTAAAGTATTAACGAGAATGGAAAAGCAATGGTATCCAATGTACTCAATACTAGTATGAAGCCAGTTGCTCACACAAGAGAACAACTCAATTTAATTCAAATTAGGGGGGAGGGGAGGAGGAAGCAGAGAGGGGAAATGAGAGGGGGTTGCAGTGTTCTCACTTAATGGGCATAATATAGGGGTATATGGGACACCTCCTGGTGAGGGGCAAAACTACAACAGAGACCCCACCTAACAAATGCAAACATTGTAACCTAATCGTTTGTACACTGTATATTTATCTGAAATTTAAAAGAAAAGATGCGCCAGCCAGGTTAAATGTGTATTTTGTTTACATTCTGATTTGAGCAAATGAACTATAAAAATATATTTGGGGACGCTTTGAACACTATTATTGTTCAACTAATAGATAGTAGATGATATTAAGAAATTATTGTTAACTTTTGTTCAGTTAAATCAACATTTTAAATCTGTAAAACATATAGAATACCTTTCTGTCCCTTTTTGGACTCTATACATCTTTTCACGCGAGAAAATGTGTGCTGTGGTGGAAGCTGTGGAGTGTCACCCAGACCTCCCTCAGCTGCTAAGGGAGTTAGTTGACAGCTAAGAGTTGACAGCTGGTACCATCCCCACCCCACCCTCCCCAGGGATGGCTCTTGGTTGAAAAGAGACATCTTGCTCAAGGTCATTCCTGGGACAGGCCCCATCCAATGACTGGTAAATATAGGGTGCCCTAATTTGGGGTGACTTTGCAGGGCTATTCCAGGGCTCTCTGTGGGCTTGGGTGAGGATTTTGTCTATGTTGCAGCCCAGCTTCTCCCAGCCTGCTTCCTTCACTCCCTCAAAGACGCAGATGCAAAGAACACACCCCACTAAATCTCCTGCAACCAAGTCTCTGTGAGTCTGATTCCCAGGGAAGCTGATGGATGTCATCCCGTGTCATGAGTATTCCCAGAAGCACACTTTAAAATGAGGTTTTGAAGCTGGATTGCCCACCGCTTGACTGGCAACAAAGGCCCTGTCCCTGTTGGTGTATGGAAGGCTGGTCATTAACGAAGTCCTGTAGCAATGAAGTTCTTAATCCTTAGTAGTGAACTGAATCGGCTTCTGAGAAAGAAAGGGCTGCTGGACAATGTCAGTGGTTGGACAAGTATGGGAAAGTAATAATTCTAAGGACAATGGGATTGAATGCCTGTCACTCGGGGCAATAGATGCTTTGGAGATAGACAGGAAAGGCTGAGGGTGTTTTATTAGTAATTGGAGACTAATTGTGAAACTCACAGGACCTTTTTGGCAGCTCATAAAGAGACTCTAATCTTCTGAGGCCAAACGCAGAAAAAGCTGAGAATCAGCTCTGTGACTTCTGTTCCTTGAAGCAGAAGAGTCCCTAAGAGTAGAGAGCTCCAGAAAGGAGTTTCTATGACAGGTCAGAGCTTTGATTGTGAAGCAGTGGGGCCCTGAATTATAAAAAAGCAACATCTGGAGGGATACACTTGGAAATTTTCAGTTTCCAGATTACCCCAACTCTTCTGGCCTGAAGAAATAGCAACTGCTTGAAGGCTGAGAGGCCTCTGCCTTACCAGGTAATAATATATGCCACCCTTAGGAGGCGCTCCTATTTCTCCTCCTGTCCCCCGGACCAATAACTGAGGTTCAGCTACAGTATAACTGAGGCAAGTTATACTCGCAGCCTGAGTCTGCTGAGCCTGCTAAGGGAGGAAAGGGAGTGTTGTCAACCCGAGCTGGTGATGAGAAAATGGTGCCCCTAGAGGCAAGATAGATGGGCAATCAACAAAAGTATTTCTTAACCTGTACACCTAAAGCAAATTAAGAATGAATAATTAGGCTGGGTGTGTGGTTAATCCCAGCACTCTGGGAGGCTGAAGCAAGAGAACTGCTTGAAACCAGAAGTTCAAGACCAGCCTTAGCAAGAGTGAGACACCCCCCCACCCCACCCCCATCTCTTACTAAAAGTAGAAAAAATTAGCCAGACATTTTGGCCTGTGCCTATAGTCCCAGCTACCTGGGAGGCTGAGGCAGGATCTCTCAAGCCCAGGAATTTGAGGTTGCAGTGAGCTATGATAATGCCACTGCACTCTAGCCTAGGCAACAGAGCACACTGTCTCAAGAAAAAAACAAAGAGAGAGAGAAAGAGAGAAAAAAGAATGAATTATTAAGAGTCTGATAGCCATCACAATAAAAATGTCATGGTTCTTTGATCAGTTTCTGATTCTGAGCCAGTTTATAGACCTAAAAACCTACTGGCTAAAGAGGAGGCTGGGTTCCTGGGAGGAAGGAGCCTGCTGTGCTATGGTAAGTGTACGTATTGAGGATTTCTCCAGCCCTTTCACCAAAGAGACCTATAAACATTGACTTCCGTGACTGTACACTGGGTAAAGGGGGCATTCTCAAACATTGTGAGGACTGTCATACAGAAGGCAGGAGTTGACACTGATACTCAAAGCAAAGGGACTTAAAGCATTATTGTAGGCCCTTTGTTAGGGTGGGGCAGATGGGAGCCAGCTCCCACTTACAGTGGGTGCATTGGGTCCACGGACATGCTTAGATCACTTTCCTGGTTTCCAAATTTAAAATTCTAATGTTTATAGTTGGAAGTTGGTAGAACACCCACCCTGGTTGTTTTGCCTGTATGATAGGATCTGGGTATAAAATTTGAAAGTGCTCCCCTCAACCCAATCAAGATAGTAAACAAAAAACAATATTTTATCCCAAGGTGGGATTAATTAGTGCCACTTTAGAAGTTCTAAAAGAGATAGGGATGGTGGTCCCCCTCATACCTCTATTTAATTCACCGCTCGGGCCCCTATAAAACCACACAGATCCCAGAGGATGACAATGGCCTTCAGCAAAGTTAACCAAGTAGTAGCCCTTATGGCATGCAGTGCCTGTACCAGAAGTGGTTTCTTTGTCAGAACAGATGAATAGGACCTCCAGGATTGACATAAGACCACTGATCTGGTGAATGGGTAACCACCAGGAGCATTTTGCATTCCCTTGGAAGGAGTAGCAGCAGACTTTTACTGACTTGCCTTCAGAGCTGTGTTAATTCTTTCATCCTCTGCCTAAATATAGTGCAAAGACACTGGGCCCATCTGGACATAGGTCGACGCTATTGATGATGTCATGTGAATCAGGCCAGATGAGTGAGAAGTAGCAGCTGCATTGCAAGCTTTGGATCAACACGTGCTCCAAAGGGTGGGAGGTAATCCTAGAAGATTCAGGTGCCACGCTGGTGAAGTTTTAGGATATAGTCTGGTCCTGGCCTAGGGGCATTCAGGACATTTCTTCTAAAATAAAGGACAAACGATCACATCTTAACTCCTCAACACTAAGACAGAAGGCTTAGTAATCCCCGCTAGGTTCTAGAAGCGGCATATTTTACGTGTGTTCCAATTTATATGTCAGATGACATGAAGAGCTGTCAGATTGGAGCAGGGATCAGTGCAGAAAAGCAGTTTGCATCACGTCCAGGCTGCCACTCAAGAAACCCTGTTGCTCGGGATGTGCAATCTGACAGACCCTATGGTATCGGAGCTCTCCATGGTGGAAAAATGCTATGTTGATTTTATGGTGAACTTTAATAGGAGAATCTCAGTGTAGACCACTGAAGTTCTGGAACAAGGTTATGCTACCTAAAGTGAAAAGTATACACATTTCAAAAATGGGTTCTGGAGCGACATGTTCCCTAATAGAGATGAAGTACCCAGTCATGGAACATCATGCAGCTGGAACTGTCCATCGTTGGCTGAGCTCAGAGAGCATCACAGGGCCATCACTTTGGATGGGGCCAGCATGGCCAGAGGACACAAAGAAACTGCATGAGCAGGTCCCCAGGTCCCCACATCGCCTGCCACTGTTTCACTGGCACCTCCCTCACCTCTCATCTATGTCCCTATGAGAGTCCCTTATAACCAACTGACAGAGGAGGAGAAAAGTTCACATATGCCTTAGCTGAACATGTGAACACAAGCTACAAACAACTCTGCTCAGGGCCAGTCCTGAAAATCAGTGGTGAGGGGAGATTCTCCCAATGGACAGAGCTGTGAGCAGTGATCTATTGATCCACTTACCGGGGGAAGAGAAGTTACCCAAAGTTGGAATAGATACAGATTCCTGGGTAGTAGTAAATGGCTTGACTGGCTGTCCAGGATCTTGGAAAAGGAAATTTGGAAAATTGGAAACAAAATGTTTTAGAGAAGAGACTCGGTGCCCATAGTGCAGTGGTTAGGGCACCGGCCACATACATCAGGGCTGGCGGGTTCGAACTCAGCCTGGGCCTGCTAAACAAAAATGACAACAACAACAACAAAAATAGCCAGGCATCATGGCCGGTGCCTGTAGTCCCAGCTACTTGGGAGGCTGAGGCAAGAGAATTGCTTAAGCCCAAGATTTGGAGGTTGCTGTGAGCTGTGATGGTATGGCACTCCCTGAGGGTGACAGAGTGAGAATCTGTCTGAAAAAAAAAAAATGTTTTAGAGAAGAAACATGTGGGTAGACTTAGGAGAATAGGCAGAAAGCACGAAAATCTTCCTACTGCCGGTTAATGCCCATTGGAGAGCACCTCCCTCAGAGGAGACACTAAAAAAACAAGCAGCCAGAAGGTGTAAGCCCACCTTTTTTCAGCCACCCCAGAGCCCACATCATGGGCACTTGTATGAGGTAGCCAAGGTGGCAGGACAGAGGCTGTGACTAGAACACCACTGTCAAGGTCGCTGCCCAACGTCCTACCAGCAACGGGACCCATGCTGAGCCCCTGATTTGGCCTCTTCCTTAAGGAAATCAAATAGCCACCCAGTGGCAAGTGATCCCACCGGATTCTTTCTACGCTGGACTGAGCAGGGATTTATCTCAACTGAAATCGACACATATTCAAGGCCAATATCACCATCCAAGCTCTACCAGCGTGTTTGTCCATGCACACGGAAGTTTGTGTAGCATTGTGCAAGTCCAAGGGACCCTTTGAGGGTAAGGAGGCGCAGCTCACTCTCTTCACTTTCAGAGTGCATCCTTCCAGCCTGCGCTTTCTTCATCTCCTCTCCTCTCTCACATGGACCCTCCTTCCTTCCTCTTATCAGGATCTGCGTGATTACATCGACCCATCCAGGTAAGCCAAAATAATCTACCCACCTCAAAATCCTTAGCTTACACATCTTCAAGTTTCCTTTTGCCATGTAAGGTAAGATACTCACAGGTCCCAGGGGATTAAGGGGTGGCCATCTTTGTGCTCAACTTGGCTAGGACAGAGGGCAGAGGAAAGCCGTGCCTGATGTAGAGCTATAGAAGGGCTAATGGGTGGAGAGAGCCAGGGGCGGGATGGTGGGGATATGGGGATGGAGAGGGGCCTGGGGTCTCTGCATAGGTGGGTGATGGAGCATGCACGGTTCAGAGACTGGGGAGGCAACACTGTGGTGTTGGTAAGACAGCACCAGCCGCTGGCCTTCAAGGGATAGCACAGAAATGGACTTGAGTCACCTTGCCAGGCCACTTAGCAGAATGCAGGAGAAATCACTCCTCAGAGTCAGAGCTTCAGCAAGGGGTCATCTCTCAGGGCTGGAAAACAGGAATAATAAGACGGATGCTTCCCTCTAAGAGTTGCCCTGAGCATCACGAACAATGGTGGCAGGCACAAGGCAGGTGATCAGGGAGTGTTGGCCACTGAGGCAGAGATGGCTGCCTGTGCACAAATGTGTATGCTCCCCAGCAGAGTCATTGCTGGCAAGCAGTAGCCCATCAGGAACCCTATTTCCCAAGCCCCTTGCATCTGGGTGTGGTCATGTGAGTAGTGCTGGTCAGTGGAATGTGGGCGGAAGTGATGGCCAGGCCCATTGGATACCTCCTATCGTCCTCCACATCTCCTCTGCCCTGCCACCTGCCAGCTGGATGCTGATGTCAAGGGTGACCTTTGAAGCTAGAGGGGGACAACGGCAGAGTTGCCATCAGCCCAAGTCCCTGAGCACATACCACCCAGTGCCCCATTGCCATCAAGCCTTTATGTGAATGAGAAATAAGTTTCAATTACATTAATGCTCCAGGATCCTGGGATTTCCTACATCCATGGCATCAGTTTGCTTTACCTTATCTGATGTAGTTGTCAGTAATTAGCCATCTGATCATCCTGAGAGTACTGCCCAAGAAATAAAACCCGTCTGAGGATCAGAGAAGAGCCTCAGGAAATCTGAAAGTGGAAAGATGGGGCAGTGCATCAACTGTAACCCTGAGGACCCAGGACTGACCCTTATTGGGACAGTTTGCTATATACAGGATAAATGTTGTGTCTGGGGTAAATGGACCTATTAATAATAACAGCCACAAATTGTTAAGTGCTTTCTATGTCCTGATCACTGAACCCTATGCGGCAGGTACCAAATTTATTCCATTTTTCCCAAGGAAGAGCTTCTGTAAAAACCTCATAGAAAGATTCTGTTTGCTTAAGGTTGCACAGTTTCAAGGCAAGGGGGGCTGGAATTCAAGTCCAGGGTACCTGACTCCAAGCTATGCTTTCAACCTTTGTCCAGACTCCCTCCATAGGCAGCCTGGTGGGAGATAAGAGGATTGCAGACTCATAAGGAGATTTCAACAATGAAAAATTACCCAGGATTTGGCTAACTCTATCGTGTCCAGATGCTTTAGAAGCAGATTTGTCTAATGAGCAAAGAAGGTCTTCAGGCCTAATTTGTAATTCTGGGGCCAAGAAATCTACAACAATTGGGTTTGAAGACATATAGAGAGAGGCTGACCTGGCCTCTTTTCCCTCAATTTCTCAGTCTGGCCAACAACATTAATGCTTCTGGCCTTTTTATTTTTGCCTCTTCACTTCCAACAAAACAAAACAACTGAGCTTATTTGCTATATTTTAGATTTTGACATTTATGGGTTTACAGTTTAAAATTTTTATGGAGACTGAGACAAAGGTGAACCTTATTTCAAGTGTCAGTGTCTTGGGTCTCAGATCCTTAAGAGCCATCTCGAAGAGACTGTCTTTCATGAGCAAGGGTCAACAGTGTACCATATTAATGTCTGTGTCCGTTATCTCTTTTCATAATAATGCTGAGTAATAACCACGCAGATTCAGAGACATAGAGCAATGAACATATATTTGCCTCAACTGTCTGCGGCATTCCCCTGATGTGGGCTGGGCTGGGCTGACCTTGGCTGGCCTCACTCATGCATCTGCAGTCAGCCATGGGCAGTCTGAGCAGCTCTGCGGATCTTGGCTGGACTCACACACATGTCTGGGGTTGGCTGCCTCTTGGCTAATCTAGGATGGCCTCCATCGGAGATGATGGTCTGAAAGTCCCACCTTCCAGCAGGATAGCCTGGGAGTACTCTCCAGGCAGGTGTAGAAGTGCAAGAGAGAATTGGAAATGTGCAGGTGCTTTTTCTAAGCAGGAGCTTGTATTACGTCTGCTAAAATCCCACTGGTGAACGCAAGCCACTTGTCTGAGCCTCAGTCAGGAGGGGCACTAGAAAGTTATGTAACAGATGGTGAGGACACTGGATCAGAGAACCAGGGAGCAGGAACATTGATGCCATTGATCTACCACAATATTTATCACATTGTGCATTTACTGAGAGCCAGGTGCTGGGTCAGGTCCTTTATACGCAGCATCTCCTTTATCCTGTCCCTGACTTAGAGCCCCAGAAAGGTGAAGTAACTTGCCAAAGGTCACACAGCTAGGGAACAGCAGAGCTGAGGTTAGATTTTAATGCCTGCTGCTGTAGTAGATCATCTTTGTACCAGCAACTGGCTTAGATATAAATCTTTCTGATTTTGAGAATTTTTCGGATCATAACTGCATAGATTCTAAATTAAGCCAAAGATCAATGTATAGGTTTGGGTCTTTGTTGATTCACTAGTGGGAACATTTTAAATATAAAATTTTAATATAAAATGAGTGTTGTCAAATAACAACAGTGATTGTATGACTAACTTGTCAAGAACTTATGTCTCAGTGCTCATAGCTCAGCGGTTAGGGCACCAGCCACATACACTGGGGCTGGTGGGTTTGAATCCAGCCCAAGCCTGCTAAACAAACAAACACACAAAAAATAGCTGGGCATTGTGGTAGATGCTTGTAGTCTCAGCTACTAGGGAGGCTGAGGCAAGAGAATCACTTGATCCCAAGAGTTTGAGGTTGCTGTGAGCTATGACGCCATGGCACTCTACTGAGGGCAACATATTCTGTCTCAAAAAAAAAACAAAGAACTTATCATTTTCCAAGCACTGTGTTAACACATTGTTGACCAGCAATTTTACACAGAAACTATCCACGTTACCAGGTAGCTTGTGACTGGTCAGCAATGTGTTAAGAAGACAGGTATTATTTCTCCCTCTATTTCACAGACGAGTTAGGAAGAGGCAGATCTGGGCTCTAACCCAGGAAGGATAACGCCAGAGCTCGTGCTTCGGACCATCTTGCTAATGGCCCCCCTTCTTCCTTATTAAATAGAATTTGACATGTTTGGGGCTCACTTTGGGGATGATCAGCTGCACCAACCCTGAGCCTCTCCCTGTTTGCTTTCATCTCTTTCTCTCAGGGGTCTGATGTCCTCAGGCAGGATTAGACCAGGCCTAGGGTGCGGGGTGGAGGGTGAGCTTCCAAGGCTGCAGCCGGGAAATTGTGCTGAGAAAGCGGGGATCCTCTGCACCAAGTGAACCAGCGTTGGCCACAGGGACCTGGCTTGTTGGCAGTGCAGCCTCCAAGATGGATGGCCGTGGCCTTCAGGGCCGGACAGCCACTTCTCGGGCCTTTGATGCTGAAAGCAGAACAAATGTGAGCCGGCAGCCTGGTCACATCTGCCTCTCATTAGGGCCTGCTTCCTCCAGCCCAGGACAAGGTGGACCCGCAAGGTATGGGGCAAACACCATATGCGTCCGCCCAGCTGGCTGCAAAACCTTGCTCTTGACTTCTCGCCCCCAAACTCACCTCCCAGCTCCCCACTCAATATTCCCCTGGTTCCTCAGGCCAGAATCTGAAGTCTGCATGGGCCTTCCCTCCCCAGCCCCATGTCCCCATGGTTAAGCCATCAGCAATTCCATTAGCTCTGCTTCCAAAATGCGTCTCCAGCCTGACCACTCTTTCCTTCCACTGACATCACCCGAGTCCAAGCCACAGTCTGTCTGGTCTGGACGGTGGCAGTAGCCTCTGTTACAGGTCACACTGTATTCCCCACACTTATCTGTTGAGTTTCTAGCCCTCTGGCACCTCAGAGTGTAACCTTATTTGGAAAAAGGGTCCCTGCAGACATAATTAGTTAAGATGAGGTCATGCTGGAGTAGGGTGGGGTACCTATTAAAAAGGGACATTTGGACACGGACATGGACACAGGAGGATGACATGTGAAGGTGAAGGTGGAGATCCTCGTGATGCTTCTACACACCACGGAATGCCAAAGAGTGTCAGCAAACTACCAGAGAAGCTAGAAGAGAGATTCTCCCTCCCAGCCTTCAGAAGGGACCAGCCCTGCCCACACTTGATCTCAGAATTTTAGCCTCCAGCCCTGGGAGCAGATGATAAACTTCTGTTGTTTAAGCTGCCCAGTTGGCAGGACTTTGTTATGCAGCCCTAGACAATGAATGCACCAGCCACCTGGATTCTCCTCTTCCTCTCTTTCCTCCCTTCCCACCACTCACACTGCACTCCACAGAAGACTGACGTTTGAAAATTCCAGTTTGGACCACGTGATTCCCCACTGAGAGTTACGTGCAACCTCATGGAGGCCTGCCAGGCTCTGGAAGATCTGGCCGCTGTCTTCCTCTTCCTGTCCAGCCTACCCCATCCCTCTTTGTAGTCAGCCTTGAGTATGCCAAGCCCTTTCCAGCCAAAGGCCCTTGTCCATGCTGCTTCCTCCCTACTCCCCAGCTCTTTGCATGGTTATCTTTTCAGAAGAGCCAGGGAGATACTGAAGGGAGAAAGAAGAGGACAGTGGGGCTGGAGGACAGGCCCTGAGGGAAGGATGAAGGGCCTGTGCCCAGCTCGCAGCCTCTGAGAGGAGAGAGCTGTTCACCGGGGATTTGAAGTTGTGATGTGCAGACCCAGGCCCTTACCCTAGTTCTTCTCTACGGACTTGTGGAACCTTAGACGAGTCTGGTGTAATGATGTGGAGCTTGGTTTGCCCATCTGTAAAATGGATCTGTATGTGATCTCATTAAGGAGCCCAGCATCAGGGTGAGGTACCCTTTGTATCTTCATTTTTAGAGGGGAAACTGAGGCTGAGGTAGAGGAAGTAACTTGCCCAAGATCAGTGTGAGAAATGGCAGAGCTGGGATTTGAACCTGGGTCTCCCTGCCTCCAGGATTCACACCTGTGGTCATTGTGCTAGGTGGTATTTGTAGAGGTGAGGTTTTGGTACATCAAACTATGTAATTCCACAGAGCTCTTCCAAAAGGCAAAGTCCATGTTGCTATACTGTAAGGTGAAAAACACACAAGTGCACACAATACAATGACATGCACACTGGCAGCGTTACATGTCCTCTGCTCTGTGGCTTAAGCAGGAGAGAAATTCCAAAGCCACACAAGCCACTCAAGAGAAACCTCTGGGCTCTCCCCGCAGGCAATGTCCACCATTCCCGGGGAGAGTGAGAAACAGCTGGGATAATGTGAGACTGCCAGGGTGGAAGGCTCCCATCTGAACAGGGGCTTTGCCCTTCCAACTGTATACCAGCCCTGAGGGTAAAAACAAGTAACAAGGTTAACGGGCAATATCACACCACCAGTGTGATTGGAGCAAAGCTTTAACCGACTGCAAATAAACTGCCTCGAAGCATTCCTAATGCAAGTTGCATATTATTAATGGAAGTCTCTGAATACAGCTTACATGTCACCTTAGAATGACAACTACTAACCCACTTCCCCTGAGGGGCCAGGCCCTGGGCTAAGATCCTTAGACACTTACCCATCTGCTCCTGTTGAGCCCTCAAATGACCCTCTGAGGTAGCTAACAACATTCCTCCATCCCCATTTTAATAGGAAAACAAACTGGGATTCAGCAATGGTGAGCCACCGGCCAGTCGGGGGCTGAGCTGGAGCCGAGGCCAGATCTGGGGACTGTGGAGTCTACACCATCAGGCACAAAGGGAGTGCAGCAGTCTGAGATGGGATCTCTTTATTAATATGTTTTTTATAAGCCTCTGACACTCCCCACATTTCACCTGCAAATAACATGCCTTTAGTTTTAAGAAGCCAGTTTGCCTTTCTCCCCAGGGGTGACATAGCTACTGGGAAAGAGTAAAAAGCTGGAGACTCTCAGGATGGGAACTTCCCCACCTGGATAGAGATGGCAGGACTGACAGCCCCTCTCCTGAGTAGGTGGTGGGCAGAGGAACTTCGCTTGCTTTGGGACGAGGGTCCAGAGCTTGCAGGGCTTGGAGCAAGAGCACAGTGCCTGCGTGGGCTCTCCAGCCACTCAGGGACATCACCCCACCACTGAGGACAGAAAGGGAGTGGCCTGGTCAGGAGGTGACCAGGAGGTGAGAGGAATCCCAGGCATGGGGGGCCCAGGGAAGGTGAGAGGCCCACATGGTCCCCGCCTGAGAGCAAGGTGGAGCACCACAGCACATGCTGTCATCATTGTCATCGTCACCCTCGTGCAAAGGACTGAAGCACCAAAGGAGTAGCTGCTCAGACCCCAGAGCATCCAGTGAAAGCTGAGAAAGTCATCAGTGTTGACATTACCAAGAGTTGCACCAGCACAAGCAGGGCTCCAGAAAGAAGTGAGATTCCCAACAGGAAAATAAAGAAGTCATGTGTATTTGCAAACCTGAGTTTATAGTCAGTAAAGTGTACACCGGCCTCAGGGTTCCACATTGCTCCTGCTAGGAGGACCAGCTCTGTGTACGCCCCACACACGCACTACACACACCACACAACACACAGCCCAAATACATATCCTCTACACACACACACACACACCCCACATATACCGCATATACCCTCCACACACCTACCTACACACTACAACATACACACCCTAAACACCCCAAACACCCTACACACACACCACACATACCCTCTCCACACACACACCCTACACACATACACCCTCCATACACATACTACACACCTTCCACTCACACACATCACATATATGCTATATACCACACACCCTGAACACATGTATACATCATTCACACACATCCTACACACACACTCACACACACACCTTCCACACATAAACTCTGAGGCTCAGCTCAGGAGGGTCTTCCTCTGACCCCATGTGATCAGCAGAATACCACTTCCCAAATACGTTACAGCCCAATCCCCTGAGTCTGTGATATGTTCTGTTATATGACAGGATATTAAGTTTTCTCCTAGTCTGCGTGAGCTAGTCTAACAAAAATGGCACAGACTGTGTGGCTTATACAACAGACATTTACATTTCTTACAGTTCTGGAGGCTGAGAAGTCCAAGATCAAGGGCCCAGCAGAGTTGGCATCTGGTGGGAGCTCACTTCGTGGCTTGTAAACAGGAGCCTTTTCACTGAATCCTCACATAACTGAGAGCAGAAAGAGGCTTTCATTCTTTGCCTCTTATAAAGACACTAATGTCATCATTGGAACTCCATTCTCCCGGCTTAATCACTTCCGGAAGGCCTTACCTCCTAATACCACTGCATTGAGCTTAGAGCTTCAACACGTGAACCAAGGGAGGGGAGAGAGGCACACATATTCAGTCCATAGCAAGGTTGCCAATGGAAATCAGGTTGTTAATCAGCTAGCCTTGAGTTGGGCGATGATGCTGGATTATACAGGTGGGCCCAAAGTAATCACAAGTGTCCTCACAGGTGAAAGAGGAAGTGGGAAAGTCAGGGTCAGAGCTGAAAAGAGATCTGAAGATGCAACCTTGCTGCCTCTGTGGATGGAGGGAGGAGCCACACGAGCCAAGGAATGTGGGTGGCCTCCAGAAGCTACCAAAAGCAGGGGGATGTATTCTCCCCAACCTCCAGAAGGAAGGCAACCTGTTGACACCTTGATTTTAGCTTAGCAAACGCCATTTTGGATTAAGATTTCCAAACCAGATGATGACCAATCCGTGTTGTTTCAGGTGACTAAGTCTGTTAAAGCAGCAAAAAGAGTCTAACATGTCCACTTCCTCAGGACAGCCCTTCCTCTTGCCTGTTCTCCTCTCTTCTGCTGTTCGCCTCGCCCCATCTCATAACCATTTCCTCAGCTCTCCTGGTCCTTGAAGGCACTTCCAACCTGGCCAAGCCCAGAATAGGGGACATTCTGGTTTTCTTTCTTTTTTTTTTTTTTTTGTTTCTTTCTTCCTTCCTTCCTTCCTTCCTTCCTTCCTTCCTTCCTTCCTTCCTTCCTTTCTTTTTTTTTTTGCAATTTTTGGCCAGGGCTGAGTTTGAACCCACCACCTCTGGCATATGGGGCCAGTGCCCTACTTCTTTGAGCCATAGGCACCACCCTCTGGTATCTTTCATACAGGTTTGGGGCCTGGCCAGCTGCCATATTCCAGTTCCCAGGGGGCAGGGCAAGAGCAAATGGTCTGGGACAGGGCCCTGGACCCTCCTGGGCCTCCTTGGTCTTTTGCAAGGCAGGGCCAAGTGTGGTGTGCGGGCCCAGGGGGGATTAGAAGCAGGATAGGGGCTGGGGAAGGGCAGCTGGAGGAGGCTGGAGGGGGCTGTACTGGGGTGAGGAGAGCGGTCTCGAAGCTACCAGAGGGCATCATAGCTGGTAAAGCGGTGTGAACTGGAGCGCCTAGAGTTACTGCCGTGAGGACTTTCATCTCTTGTCAATAAAGCGCTATCAGCACTGAGCTGCACTTTGGGCTCTTAATTCCAGATGTGGTCGCAGCCTACCCCCCGCAGGGCCTCCTGTTCCCTGCCCTCTTCCCACACAGGCCATGCAGGGCACTGTTGGGCCAGATGAAGGAGAAGGACATCAGAGAAGCCTAAATCGGCATTTCAGGACTTGTCCCGGGGTCTCTAGGGATAAGTAAGCCAAGGTTGGTGGAATGTCATGGACACAGAAATTCTGGTCCCCTGACGCGAAGTGAGACAAAGAGCTGAAAGTGTCTCCACCAAAGGTCTGGCTGTTCCTGCAGAAATGTGAGGAGGGGACACACCCTGGACTAGTGCTGGGAGACCTGGGCCTTCCCCCAGGGCTGTCCTCCACCTGGGTGGTGACCTTGGGCAAATCCATTTTCTTTTCTGGTCTCACTAGACTTGATGAAATGAGAAATTTGCTCTAATTTCTTTTGTTAATTAATAAATCATTATGGTAAGCCAGAGGTGCACGCTGGTTTCTGTTTTAGTCTTGGGTGATATAGAGCAAAGAGCCAGTAAAGTTCTCATTCTAGTTGGAAGAGGTGGACAAATCCCAAGGAAACATATAAAAAGGCAAAATAGCCACACACAGTGATCAAGCTGTGCAATAAAAGAGAGGGGATGATATAATACAGAGGCACTTGGTCAAGGGCCTTCCTTAAAAAGGTGGTCAAGGAGGCCTTCTCTGCAGGGGATGTTTGAGTTGAGGCAATTGGGAAGGTGGTCCCATAGTCAGGGGTCAAATTTCTTTGCATTAATTAGGAACAGGTCAGGTGCGTGTCAAAGAAGTCCAGAGATAAGCAGTTTAGGGCTGGAATGACACTGAGGTGTCACATCCTCAGCACTGGTTCACTCTTCATGGTCCAAGACGGCTGCCTGGGCTCCAGACATCAGGATTCACTCTCCTGTTATGCAGGAAGGAAAAAAAGGAAGGCAACCTTTCTTCCTTCGGGGGTACTGCCCAGTAGTTGAACGCAAGATTTCTGCTTACATCTTGTTAGTAAGAATGCTGGGAGGTATACTCTTTATCCCAGTTGGTTACATGCACAGCTATAATAAGAACCAGGGGTTGTATTATTGAGAAGAAGAGGAGAATAGCTAAGGGGTAGACAGCTGGTAGCTCTGCCACCCGTCTTTGAAGGCAGGGAGTTCACATGCAGAAAGTCCCCTGCTGCCTTCACCACTCAAACCCACATTCAGCAACAAGCTCATCGATTACTCCCATAAACCTGGTCTTTTGCAGCTCAGAAATTGGTCAGTTGCCCAAGATAGAAATTTGATGACTATCTGCACCTCCTGCAAAGACTCACATCTCCCATATCCCCAAAGCCTTCCCATCAGACCCCCAAAATATATGTTGAACTATCCTGTCTGTCCATCTCCACTACCACTACCCTTATCAAAGGCCTATCTCTCTTCTCATCCACTGCAGGAGCCTCCAAAGTGGTCTTTCTGCTTCCCCATCATCAACAAAGCAGCCATCACTATCAGCCTAAAAGTTATTCACTGGTTTGGTCACAAGTCCTTTCGTGGTTTTTCAGGATAAAAATATTAACACCCCAAATCTGTCACATGGTCCTGCTGTGACCAGTCTCTACTGCTCTGTCTCTTCTACACTGTCTCCATCTTTTACTTTTTGTCTCTGTCTTTCTGTTTCTGTCACATCAGCCTTCTTTCAAGTCATTAAGCCCTTCATGCTCCTTCCAACCACAGGGCCTTTGCACAGGCACATCTCTCCGCCAAGAATGTTCTGCCTGCCTGCTTCCACACCTTACTAAACCAAATTTCAGAGGGCCTTCCCTGACCTAACCCTGCAACCCTAGACCCGGTCACTTGCTCCCATACCACCCTGCACATCTCACATGTAGCATGGATCGCAGTTGCAGTTAATTCATTGTTTAATGGTTTCTACTGCCAGAATGTCTGCTCCCTGGGGGTGGGAATGTTATGTTCACTGATAGCTCCTAGTCCCCAGCACAAAGGGGTGCCTAATAAATGATGGCTCAATGAATACATTTAACTTCTCCATCAATCTCTGCTCCCCCACCCTTGGCACCAACAGTTGCCTCTTGATCCTGGCAAGGGAAACTAAGATATCTTGAGGTGTGAAATTGTGCATGTTAATGGTAAGGTTGCATTCGTATGGGCTAAGCATGGTGTAATAAACACAAAGTCTGCCATGTGTTAGCTGCATCAGGTGGAACATGCCACCTCCAAGATCATGAGGCAGGAGATACAAAGACAAGGAAGGCACACTGGCTATAAAGTGCCTCTGCCTGGAAGTGACACTCATGGTTTCCATTCAAATCTGCTGGGCAACAGAGTCACGTGGCCCTGCCCCTGCTGCAAGGAGGTCTGGGAGACAGAAGGAACACCTGGAATGCTCAGTGGGTTCCAGCTGTCTCTGACACACGATGTGATAAGGGTGTGAGAAAAACCTCTACAGTCATGAGCATTTGTTGTAATATACCAGCATCAAGCACCTGCCAGGTGTGTGCCCTGAAACAGGGCTTCGTCCCAGCATGCTCCTTTGCTCCCACTCGGATTCCAGCTGACATGCAGAGACCCTAGCCTCTCCTCCACACCCACAACTGCTGCTCCTCAAAAACATCTGGAATCCCTCCTTCCTGGTGGGAGACATGGAACTGGCCACAGATGGTGTCTCGCCAACTGTGGGGCATCTTTGGTATGACTAAGGAGACATCTGTTCTCCCTTTGTCTTTAATACAGTCAAAGTAATGAAAGAGGAGCTCAGTCTTTAAATGGACGAAAAACCATTTGAAACATTTAACTGGCCACCATCAGAATGAACTGTCATTCATTCTCCTACTACACAGTTGCTATACCATCCATCAGTTATTCCATGGGTATTTCATACCAGACATGGATGAGACTTTGGGGTATAGAGCCTCTAAAATGTTCAGAGTATTGTCAAGGCACAAGGTGTATAGTATAAGGATCTTACCCTTGGGGCAAATCTAACTGGCTTATTGGGACTGATACCAATCAGGGAACCATCTGATGATTAGGGTGCTGATGACAATGGTCACAGCTGCTATTACCTGAGTGGTTATGATATGCCAGGCGTTGCACTATGTGATAGGTGTCTCTGATTCTCAAAACAATGCTAGTGAAGCAAGAACAATTATCCTCACTTCCTTGATTACTTGGCATCCAAAATTAGCCATGGTGTCCAGCTGCAGCCAAGTTGCCTATGCACCAGCCAGGTCTACTTAGGGAAGCTGGTGACATTTCCACTGAACTAGTTCTAAAGCATGATTGAGGTATTCTTCCTCTCAGTTGAGTCTCCAAGCCTGGTTTTTGGCTCCTGTCTGCTTAAATTAGTCACATTTGGTTTCTGTTGCTTGCTATAAGGAGCTCTGTGTAGTTGGTATCAACCACCAGGAAAATGTCCCAGAAAATGGGGGAGAAGTCCACCAGTGCCTCAAAAGTGCCATCTTTTCCTTCCTGTCTGCCTCTGCCTGGGTTCCAGGCCACTGCAATTTCTCCCTGGATTATTAAAACAGCCAGTACGTGGCCTCTCTGTGGCCACGGCTGTTTCTATAACCATTGTCCACACAGCCATCAGAGGGCGCTGTGTAACGTGGAACTCTCACCCTCCCACCTGCTATGTCTGCTGCTCTCAGTGACCAGTAGGACAAAGGCTCCCTCCACCAGGCCCTCCTGGACCTTCAGATCTGTCCCTGCCTGCCTGCAGCCACAGCTCCAATCATGTCCTCTCTTAGGCACCCCTGGACAGTTGTCCAACCATGGCACTGACTCTCAGGCCACCGAGCCTTTATTTTCCCAGTTCTATCCAATAAACAGTCATCGCATCTGCATCCCTAGTATCTAGCCCAGTGCCTGGCACATATTGATTTCCCAATAAGTACTTGTTGAATTAATTGAATTAAAATTAGATGGGACCTGAGTATTACGTAATTCGGGGGTCTCCAATGGGTTTTCCAAAGGCTGGAGTCAGCATCATTTTAACAATTTTATTTTAACTACCTGTCAGTCAGTTTTTAAAAGTGGAGATTCCAGGTAGGAATGGATCCAACTTTCTGACTTCTCTTCAATAAGTAGAAGAGCTTCCCCCACCCTCCTTCCCTGCCTGCATTCTGCTCTGACAGTAATCCTGATGGTTGGGGCTGAGTGGTGAATGGATGTTTCTTACGAACAGGCAAATGTTCTCCATTTTTCTATAGCTCCTGCCCAGCTCACACCTCTCATTTTGGCAAAAATCTGTCTTGGGCCTTGATAAGCAGTGGCATTTTTAGTCCCTGAGCTGTTTGAAACCTTTTACATATATGCCTGCTAGGGGTTTGTCCAAGGTCTCACTTGGCAGAGCTGGGGCTGGGACCATGTCCTCGGTCCTCGCTCTATTCCGCCATCTGCCTCACGTTCTCCAAGCAATGGAATTGGCCCTGTGCACAACCCACACGTGCTTGGAATCTCCGTTTTGGATTTGCGTTAAGCTCCTTTTGCTACAAGGTTGGGGATGTTTTAGAGCTTCCTAAGTCTACATAAACCCCTCCCTTTACCACCCCCAACAAGATCCTCCAGTGCCCCCTCACTCAGCATCCAGAGCCACATCCATCACGGACACTGGGCTGTCAGGACAGCCACGTGCCCCTCTCAAAGGCCCAAATCCAGAATGGATTTATCCTGGGGGAAACCTTGTTATGCTTTTATGTCTTCCATTCATTAGACTTTCTGTCAGCAGCATAAATCAGAGCTGGGCCCTCTTTTGCTCACTCAGGACCAGGGAAGACACGCAGGGAACAGATAGGAAACTCACAGTGGGATGAGCCATGCAGATCATGACTGTACCACCCTGCTGTGTCCCCCACCCCTATATTTATTCCTTTGTACTTTTTAACCAAAAAGAGACCCAAGAGTGATCCTTGGAGGACTAGACAAGGAGACTGAGGTTGAAGTTTGTTGTTGTCCCCATAATTCTGTGAGATTGCCCTTAATTTACCCCAATCCCGTAGTCTAAAAATCTTTCCTATTATTCTACCATAGCACACCAAAGGGAATTTAGTTTTTTAAAAAAGTAAAATAAATCCAATCAGTCATGTCAAACTCTTCAAGAGCTCCCCATTGCTAGGAGAACAAAACCCAAACTCCCTGCCAGGGTCTCCGAGGCCCCGGTGGTTTGGCCTCTCACCCTTCCTCTCCCAGCTCATCTTGCACAACTCCCTCCTTTTGCTCAGTAAGTTGCAAAAATGCTTTTTATTCGTTAAACACAAATTCAAGGATCATCTACTAGGTGTCTGAGACTTTTTACAGGCCCTTGGGATACAATAGTGAGAAAACAGAAAATATCCCTGCCCTTACGAAGCTTACATTTAAGTGGAACGGAGGCGAGGTTATAAATGAACAAACACACATATAAAATGTCCAATTGTGACAAGTGCTCCTTAAAAAGCAACTGGAGGCTCACTTGTGATGCCAGCTACGTGGTAGGAAGATCACCTGAGCCGAGGAATTTAAAGCTAACTTGGGCAACATGGCAAGACACCCCCACCCCCAAAGCAAAAATGAAAAAAAAAAAAGGAAACTAGAAGAAGAAGAGGAATGTGAAAGAGGGCGCTTTTTTAGATGTGGTGTCTCAAGGAGGCCTCTCCCAGGAGGTGTCATTTGGGCAAAGACCAGAGTGAAGGGAAGGGGTGAGCCAGAGAGAAAAAGGGGGAACGATGCTTGTTCCAGGGAGAGAGAGCAAGTGCAAAGGCCCTGGGGTGGGAGTGAGCAAGGTGTGTGCACACAAACACAAGGCCTTGGCGTGTGCCTGGTGCATGCGCTGTAATACTTTTACAACATCTTTGTTCCTGTCGAGCCGTCCCTCCATCCAGGAACCACCATGAACTTGGAATCTCATATCATACACTGTCTCTGCCTTCCACATTGTTTTGCACATCTGAAAGGGTAGTAGGTTCACACGGCCATGAAGTTGGACTCAGATTGATACATTTCTAAGAATGGAGAATGAAAACAAAAGAGTTTTGCTCCTTCTATCCTCAAACTCATTCCCACGTCAAGGCCACTGGAGTGGCCACTGCTTCTAGAATATGTACTGTGCTGCATCTCAGCACCTTCCCCCTTCACCAGGAGCCTCACTCTTCCCTCCATTAGAGGATGTCGCCCCCAAATTTGTACATTAAAGCCCTACTCCCCCGTGAGATTGTACTAGAAATAGGGTAATTAGGAGGTGATTGAGGATAAATGGGATCATAGGGGCAAAGTCCTGATCCAAGAGGATTGGAGGCCTCATACGAAGAGGATGAGATATCTGTCTCTCCCTCTCTCTCTTTATCCCTCTCTCTCTCTCTTTTTCCCTCCTTCTCACTCTCTTTCTCTCTGAAAAGGCCACGTGAGGACATAATGAGACAGCAGTGGTCTGCAAGCCAGGAAGAGAGCCTTCACTGATAACCCATCAGCCAACACCTTGATCTTCGACTTCCCAGCCCCTCGAGCCCTGCGAAATAAGTGTGCATTGTTTAAGCCGCCCAGTCCATACTTTGCACACCAGCCCACGTAAAGACAAGGGGTTTCCCAACTCTTTGATCTCGCCTCCACCCCAGAAGTGAAAACATTGCACATCCCACCAACTGTGTGCGCAGCTATTTATAATTTCACCCATGTATCACATACTCTACCATTAATCATCTGTATATAAAACATCAGAGAATGTTTTAGGTCTTTCTTTTTAAGACTGGGAAATAAAAATCATAGAGTTTCTACTATTTTCTTCAAGTAGCCCCTTGGATCCTCTTGTGCGCTCCACTCTGCAGGCATGATTGTAGAACTGAATCTCTGTTCCTCCGGAAGGCCTTTTTTGAGCCACGATTCATTCATTCATTCATCCACTAAATAAATAAAGGACCTACCAGGAACTGAGCATATATTGATTCATTGTACATGGTTCCGTCTGAAAGACAACAATTTGGTCATGCTAGGCCTTCAAGGAAGGGAGTGTCCTCTATAATTGGCTGTAATTAATTAAATGTTTACTAAACTGTTTACAAGACATCTATCTCTCCTACCAGCTCTGTGAGGACAGATCCTTCACTGCCTGTACCATTCACTGTTGCCTCTGTTGCTCGGCACATAGTAGGAATTTGTTATAACAAACAGTGAAGGAAGGAAGGGAGGGAGGGAGAGAGGGCAGAAGGGCGGGAAGATAGGACCAACAGTGAATGATTGTGTTCACTCTTCCCTTTCTTCTCTCCTTTCCTCAGGTCAGTCTTGCCATAGAAAAACGCTGAAGTAGCTCAGGGCCCAGTGGACGGGCCAGCAGAGTGGGAGTGACGGGGGAGATTTGCAAGCAGGGGCCAGGTTAGCAGTGGTTTTATTACATCCCATTAAGCATATGGTCATGATTATAATAAGCACATGAGTTATGGCAAGTGACACATGTTTCTTAAAAAAAAAAAAAATGAGGAGGAAGAGAGAAAGAAACCCTGCAAGCCCCCAAACGTGGCCTGGCTGGCTGGGCCAAGCGTGGGCCTGCCCTGCCCTGTGCTTTTTCACCTCTTCACATCCTGGGCGTGGCCTGTGGGAGAGGGAAGGCAGCCAAGGCTGTGCTCCAGGGACAGCAGGGACTTCTGGAGGCCAGGGAGGGTCTGGAGCTTCCAAGAGGATCTTGCCCACTGGCCTGAGAGCCACCAGAGGACAGGGATGTGCTCAGCTAGTTGGTGACCCAGTATCCCGGATAGGACCTTGTCCAGAGCAGACATTTGGCGGATGCATATGTGGAGGGGAAAGTGGAGGAGGGAGAGGAGGAAGGAAAAAAGAAAGAAAATAACTAAGAAAGGAAAGATGGAGGGAGTGAGGGAAGGAGAAGATGGAAACTTCTTAATTAACCTTCATTCGTTCATTCAACAACGAAGCTGTCTATGGCAAGGTGTAGCCAGTGAGCCGGGCTGGAGTCAGGACATCTGGGTTGCTCCCTGGGCTATGCCATGCCCATCCTGTGTGTTCTTCAGTAATTTGCTTTCCTTCTCTGTGCCTCTTTTGTGAAAAGGGGTGGTCAGTCAAATCTCTCTTGGCTTGGACTTCAAGGGGTCTGCACCTCTCTGGTGGGACGTGACCTAGAGAAGTCTGACTCCTTCAGGAGATGCATCAGGAAGGTCTGCAGTGAGTCTTCCACCTGCAGGTTCCTAACAGATCATCTAATCAAATTCCTTCTCATCCATCTCATCTATCTGGGTGTGGAAACAGAGGCCTGGATGTCTGTGCTGCCTTGCCATGAACTGGCCAGTTATTCCCTTCTCTTCCTTATACCAAGGTCAAAAGGGATTATAATCAGAGAATTAAAGACACAAGCATCTTCATCCTGTCTTCTGAGATCAAGGAGGTCTTCATAGCTTGGAAACACCAAAAGATAAGGAGCCCTATTCTAGGAAGCTCCACTCCACCCTGGCAGCCAGACTGGGACTCCTAGAATGGGCCTCAGCTGGTGCTGATCAAGGCTGGGGGAACTGAAAACCTCAGCCACCAGAATTGGGTTGTCAGGAGGAACCAGACCCTCTTTCTGAAAATATATACCAAACCCTCATCACCTGCAGAACAGCTCATTTATTCATTCAACTGTCTACAGTGAGTCCTGCCTTAGGGTCAGGACATCTGGGTTGCTCCCTAGGCTTGTCCATACATATCCTGTGTGGTCTTGGGTGGTTTCACACTCTCTTGCCAGATGAGGAGATATGATTTGTTCAAAAGTCTCCCGGCAGCAGGTGGCAGGGTCATCCTGGGATGCAGGTCTGCCTGACTCTCAGCCAGATCCACTTCTTCCTCCCAAGGCCACTATGCTCAGAGAACTTGGCCTGGACTCAACAGCATGACCAGAGGCAAGTGAGACCACTTCTCTGATGCTCAACATCCTCCCCTGGAGTGTAGAAACTGCCTATCAGAGGGTCCTCAAGCAAGTATGTGCAGCTTGGGGCCAAGACCAAATTAGAACTTCCCAGCCTTTTCCCCAAGGGAGGCTGCTTTGGTTATCCTGTGTTTTTGAAAGATTTTATCTCTTGAACAAATTTTATTTTAAAGTAGTAATTAATTTATTTCTCCCTTATTATTCCTCAAAGATGCCCACAATCATCCCCCGGCCATGGTTTCCATACTGAGCTGTCAGAATTCCAGTTACCTCCAAGGATGGAACACTCCCTACACAGCCAGACCTCTGACCATGGTAAAATGGGTCTGGTGTGGAAGGGCCTCTGAACTGTCAGGATGATGGGATCAAACCCACAGCTCTCAGCCTTCTAAGGACCCCAGACCAAGAGGGAGGTAATAAACACAGCCCTCAGACTTTATGAAGCTCTTGTCTGTGCCTCGTGTGGCTCTAGAAAGCTCACATATGTGACCTTGGGGGCATTAGTATCCTCATTCTGCAGAAGAGAAACTGAGACTCAGAGACATGACAACTCCCCCAAGCTATAAGGCAGCAGAGTCAGGGCTCAAGCTCTGTCTGATTCCAGAATGACCCTTCTGTCTTAGCTCGCCCGTAACCAAACTCCACAGGCTGAATGGCTTAAATAATAGACATTTATTGCTCACAGTTCTGCAGACTACAAGTTCAAGATCAAGGCTCTAGCAGATCTGTTCTTGATGAGGGCTCTGTCCCTGGTTTTCAGAGGGCTGTCTTCTCCCTGTATTCCTTTCACATGGCAGTGAGGTGGAAGCAGGAGAGAAAACTCTGGTGTCTCTTCCTTTTGCTATGAGGGCACTAATCCCATAATGGAGGCCCCACCCTCCTGACCACTTCTCAACCTAACTACCTCTCAAAGGCCCTGCTTCCAAATACCGTTACACTGGGGCTTAGGGCATGAACATATGAATTTTAGAGAAATGCAAACATTCAAGGCATAACACCCACTAAACTTTAACACTAAGCTTCCTTCCCCAAACGGAGTCTAGATTCCTGTGATTAGGGCCTTGCCCTACAGGTTGCTACAGAGTAGTGGAGGATGTTGTATTGAACCAAAACTGCAGGGTGGCTGTACAAAGTCCCCATCAGGCCAAATATCAACCACTGGTGCCTGCATCAGAACCAGGCAGCCAGGAGAACTGTGAGCTCTCTGCTCTGTGCCTCAGTTTCCACCATTAGGGAGCACAGATCCTAAGACTTCCACATGCTGTTGTAAGGCTTCCAAGAAATAGCAAAGGCTGAACCACCCAGCGACCTGTGACTAAGACAAATCTGCCCTGGGCTGCAGGCCTTGTCTGTGTGTTGCCAGGTGGGGGTTGGAAAGGAAGTCGGAGGAGGATTGCATTCCGGGGCCCTGTCTTGAGAGCTGGGGCCGCCAGGCAGGGTGAGGGCCACAGGGACGAACCTCAAGATAAATAAGAACAGTCCGCGTGAGCTGGGCTCATCTTAACACTAAGCAGAGGGCCCTCGGGTGGACTTGAAAGTCCCGGGCAGAGATGGATGGGCTGCTGGCGCGGCAGGGGCAGCTGGGCGCGGGGCATGAGTGATGGGGTGTCAGGCGTTCAGTCCCCGCCAGCTAGGGATGCCGGCCTCTGTCAGGCCGCCCAGGACATGTGCAGGGCAGCCGCCCCACCCCGGGTCCTGCCCAGGGATTTATGGCTTTGTTAAAGGCCGGGAGAGGGCTGAGGCCAGGCCTTGCAGTAGGAGGGTTTGAGGTCCGCCTGGCTGCCCCTCCTGGATTTCTGCCCTGCGCACTGGATAAGAAACCAGGCTGTGCCCTATGTGGCACAGAGGGGCAGAGGGGGCTGGGAATCTCCCAGAGACTCTCAAATCTGCCCCGTCCTAACACAACAGATAGTCCCGGGAGGCCTCTCCACTTGCTGTCACCAGCTCGTGCAGGCCCCTCTGCCTGGAGTGCCGGGTGCCCTGAGCAGATCCCATTCACGCTTGCAGCTCTGGTGCCAGTGCCAGCACTGTTGGTATCTCTCTTTGGCATGCCTGCTCCCTCCAGGAAGTGCAACTCGGGACACTGCCTTCCTCGGTCCTTACTAATCTCTTCCACAACCATTTGGAATTTGTTCCTAAATGACCATGAACTTGAAGCCCAAGGAAGCAGAGAGCCCATTATTCTTCACCTTGCCAGCTCCAGACCTTACTGTGGGATATTAACTAAAGCATTTACTGAGCTTTTACTATGTGCTGGGGCAGGCTCAGTGTTTTGGTGTTTTACTATTTACTGTGTTTTGCCAATTCACTTCATAGACACAAAAACTGAGGCTCAGAGAGTCATCAGCCAGGCTCAAACCATCTGATTGATTCCAAAACACAAGGGTGCTTAAGCATTCTGAGAAGCCCCAGCCTGAGAGGAAATCAGCAAACACGGAATAAGTTTGCTCTTCTGATTCTGCCACTGTGTTTCTGAATCTAGAGCCCAGCATGACCACACTGTGCATTTGAACAACAACATGGCTTCACATATGTTTGCCCATTTGATCCCCATAACAATTCTGTGAGGTCAGCTTATGATGATCAGACTGAAAAAACTGAGGCCCAAAGAGAGGACATGCCCTGCCGTGGTCACAGCAAGCCGGTGGCCAAGCCAAGACTCTGGGATGTCCTGTCCTCTCTCCACAGTCCCTCAGTCATTCCCACATCTCCCCCATCTCAACCCAGTTCATCTCAGGAGGGTGGGCCTGGAGAATGTTGAAACATTGCGGGTGAACTCTTGGCCCTTCCCCCTGGGGGAGTGGAGGTGTTGTCAGGCACGAAATTCCTGGGTCATCCTTGAGCCACCCCAAAGCCCAGGCCCTCACTAACACACTCCCACCCCAGGAGGGAGCCTTCCCTTTGGTAGGTTAAAGCCCCTGGCAGCTAGGCAGCCCAGGCTATCTTGGGCTGGGGATGCTCCTGAGTCACCCTGACCTTCTGCACACCTGTGTCCCTCTGGGCTGGGGTCAGAGGTGCCTGCTTGTCCAGACGTGCAGGTCTAGAGTCAGTGCAGCTGCCAGGAAGCAGCTTCTTCCACCACCCTGGCCTCCCTGATGGGGTCTCTCTTCAAACAGGAGTGTGGATGATGGTCGGGAAGGGAGCTGGAGCAATGCAAGCTGACTCCCTCTTCACCCTTGATGCTTTGGTCCAGATGTTTAACAAGTTGGGATTCTCAGCACCTGTCCCAAAGAATCAGTCAAGCTCCCCTCTCATTCCCTAATTTGGAAGGAAGGGAGGCTTTGAAGAGGAAGCTGATGTATCTGCAATTACTTTGAGGCAGAACTCAGGGTTAGCACTTGAGCCTGCAAAGATTTTCTGCCTCCATCATTCATTCGTTCACCTACTATGTGCAAGGCAGTGTTCTAGGCATTGGAATATCTTCGTGAACAAGACTGGAAAACATTTTGTCTTTGTGGCGCTATAGGCTGGTAGGAAAGACAGACAGTGGACAGAACTTCAAAGAATAATAATTCATTCTATGATAAATCACTTTGCTCATATCACTGTTCAAATGTCACCTCTTCCAAATGACCTTTCCTCAGGTCTAAAATACCACCCCGTCGATCCCAATCCCCTTTCCTGACTTTTCTTGTTGAGATGGAGTCTTACTCTGTTGCCCAGGCCAGCTTGCATCAGCCTAGCTCACTGCAACCTCAGATTCCTGAGTTCAAGTGATCCTCCTGCCTCAGCCTCTAGAGCAGCTTCCATCACAACTGGATAAGTTTTCTATTTTTAGTAGAGATGGGGATCTTACTCTTGCTCAGGCTGGTCTCAAACTCCTGTGCTCAAGCAATCTTCCTGCCTTGGCTTCCCACAGTTCTAGGAGGTGTGAGAGCCACCACGCCTGGTCCCCTTTCCTGATTTTTTTCTTTTAGCAGTGTGAGATTTGGCATGGGGTTATTTATTTCTCCGTTTGTCTTCTGTCATTTCCATCAGGAGGTAAGTACCATGAGCATGGGCAATATGACTCTTTTGTGTTCAATCTCCAGCACCTGGCATGTGTGGGCACTCAATAGACACCTGTGGATAAGATGGGAATGAATGAATGCGTGAACAAAGCTACCAGCAGGAATACAGGGGCTCTGAGAGGACAAGTGGGGAAATCTAGGGTAGCCTGGGTCTCCGGGAGGTACTCCACAAAGCAGTAACTGACTTCAGACTGAGCTCCTTTTGATGTCCCCACATAGGACAGTCCCAGGCAGCTGCTTTAAGGGCACACAGAGGTGGAGCCATCTTCCAGGAAGCCTTTGGTATTGCTGCAAAAGAGGCTCTCTATCCTTAGCTTAAAATCCTGGCTCTGCTATGTCTTGGGCAAATCCTTTAACCTTCCTTATCCTCAGCATCCTCATCTATAAAATGGGGATGTGTGCAGCACCTGCCTTGTGTGTTAGACTCTGAGAACCCATGGAATGACAGCTTCAAGTTTTTTAAGATGAGATCCTGACCTGAGTTTAAGAGATACTGCCTATGGTAGGCTGCCTGCCCTCACCCATGGAAGATTAGACCAAGGGATTCAGGCTGTCAAAGCCGTAGTTCTTGGCTGGCTTCAATCTAGGAATGATGGGGTGGAAAGTCCTAAGGACTCTTAATCTCTCTCTTGAATAAATCTTCTCTTCTCAGCCTCAGTGTCCCCATCTGCTCAGGGAGGCCTCAGCCACCTTCTCTGCCTTGCTGAGCTTCCCTTCCCCAGCCCACGCCCAGCTAAGCTTTTTGTTCCCTGAGGTCTTAACTTCCTGTCAGGGCTACTCAGGGGCAGGCCTTCACCTTCTGCTTGAATATTTTGCACCTTCCCCCAGCCCAGATGTCCTGGAGTCCTGCCTCCTTCACTCCCTCTGGGCCTGTCTCTGTCCTGGCTTAGCTGGGCTCCTGGCCAGAAAGTCACTGGCTTCTCCCCATTCTCCAGCCCCTGCTGCAGGGGCTACTCTGTCCCGAAAAGACCTGGGGACCCCCAAGCACCCCCAACTCCTGACCGTCTGTGCCCTTTGCAACTGGAGGTCATGCCCACATCATGGTAATGATTTTAGGGGGGTTGACTTGCATTGCAGGTCAAGGATGCCTCTAATCTTAGAGAGGGCCCTATTTGCCCCTCACCCCACACCACATGCCCCAGGGAAGGACACACGTCACATGTCACATGCGCACACCTTCTCTAGAGGGCAGAAAAGCCCCTGGGAGCCAGAGTTTGAGTTTGGGTCATGGAGGGGACAGGTGCTGGCCAAGGGCCCAGAGCTGTGGTTTCTGATGCTGCCTGGGCCATCAGGTGGAGGGGAACTGGGAAGAGGAGAGGGAAACGCTGAGTCTGCAGCTGAGCAGTAACATGGAAAATTTCACAGGGCAGAGGCGGCCCTAGCATCTGCTCCAGGACGAGGTGACCTGGCTTCCCGGAGTTTGGTGACCCGGGGGGAGTCTCCATCCTTCTCTGCAGAATGTCAGGTCCAGACAGCAGGCCGTGTAGGGGTAGCCCGGGCTCCTCAGGACTGTGTGGCTTTGGGTAGAGGCCTGCCCCTTGCTGGGCCTCAATTTCTTCATCTATGAAATGGGAACAGTAACTCTTGCCACAAAGTCAAGATTGCCGGATTGCCACAAAGTCAAGAAAAGGTGTACATGAAGCACCTACCACACTGCCTGGTCAGACCTACCCTTTCTCTGGGCACCTGCCCACATCCCAGCTGAGATCAAGCCCCCTTTGTAGGGTCTTTCCTCACAGCCCTGGTTGCTGTCTGTACTTCTATGTGTATTCATGCAGAGATTTGATAAATGTCCTCTCCCCCACTAGATTATAAGCTCCTTGAAGGCTGAGAGCTGAACCTGGAACATAGTAGGGGCTTCTCTTGGTCAAGACCCAGTCTGGAAACCAGAACTCAGGCCAGGTATTACAGCAAAGGGAATTGGATATGGGGAGCTAGTTCAAAAGGAGCTGGAAGATCTATAGGGCCTACACAGGATGGTGCAAGACCCAGGGACAAGCAGCTATGATACCAGAGCCGAGTAGGCAGACCCGGTTAGGCACCTTGAACCACAGTCAGGCTGGGGCTGGAAGCAGGCAGGTGACCCTGCCCACTGCCCAAGATGCCACCAAAGCAGAGACAGGGAAGGACCCTGGCTCCTCCCTTACCCCCAGCCAGCTGAAGTCTCCAAGGCTAACAGGAGGCCAAGTGGCAAGGCAGCCTGGGAAATGTAGTTTGGCAAGAGTCAGCCCAGAGATACCAAGGACAAATCTGAGAAGGGACAGACAAATGGCAGGTGCAGGGTTGAACTTACTCATTTATAGATCTAAGAATAGCATTGACTAGGCACTAGCTTTTTCAAAGTTTAACTCATTTAATATGTATTTGTCGAATGAGTGAGCCACAAGAGTTCAGTGGTACTGACACCGGAATTTCACTCTCAGTAGGTCCTTGGTCTCAGGGATTCGAAGAATGAACCCACAGACCACAGATCAGCGTGGTAAGATAGGACTTTAATTAGAAGTTAGAAAAAAATACAGAACAGCACCAGAGCTTCTGAAGGGGGAAAGAACTGAAGAACTCTCTCCGGAGTCTCCACGCGGACTCTTTTATCCAGGGGTCTTAGGTCTAGAGGATTACACCTGGTCAGCAGTTGTTAGATGGAAAAACATCTCTTCAAAGTTAGTGAGTGCATTAACAAATGGATGTAGTGCCTCCTCCACTGGGTCCTTTACAGTCTTTGTCCCTGAGAAAGGATTAGGGTGTGTGCTCCTACCCAAGGTGGAACCACCCCCAAAAAAACATCACAGGCTGCTTTGTTCATGATCCTATCAGAGCCCAGAGGGTGTATTCCGAAAAGGCAGTCTGCTTGTGCCTGGAAATGAGGGTCTGACCTCTGAGCTCACCTGGGTCTGGAGAAGGGGGGGGGAGGGGGGCTCCCTGTCTAGCCCTGAGTGATGGAATCCTGTATCAGTATCAGTCCTTGGTGGTGGTGGTGCTGTTGTTTCAGTTGCCAGACAAATTCTAAGGAGCTCAGGCCTGCTGTGATTCCAGGGGTTTTTCCATCTCTGGCCTCAACATTCCCACCCCCACCTGGGTCCAGAGAGCCCCGACCCAGCCCTGCCCCAAGAGCTTCCCTTGCTGCAAGGTGGGGGAGGGGAAGGAAGGGCAGAGGACTCAGCCCCTGGAGCCGGAGCCCCTGCAGAGCCCTCTGTCTCTGCCTGGGGCTCCGCAGGGAACCAGCGCTCCCTTCCCCACCTGTCAGTCAAACCCTGCGGCTTGGAAGTTCAAGCGTGGCCAAAAGGAAGCAGATTTCAAAACACACCTCTGCCTGCCCTGCTCTCCGCCTCCACCCCCTCAGCAGAGCAAATCCAGGCTCCCTGGGGGCTCCCAGACCCCTGGCTTGTAGGAGGCAGAAGATCTGGGGCAGAGGTCAGGGGTGGGTGTGGGGAGCAGGGATGGGGGTGGGAACTAGCAAACGCTCCCCCAGAAGCCTCAGCCCAATCGGTCTGGGAGTGGTTCCCGGTGGGTGGAGAGGCATCTGAGGCAGACAGTGAGGAGGGGCCATGGAGGTGGCAGAGGAAAGAGGCCTGACTCCTGAAAATCAGTGAGGCCGCAGTCTCGCCTTCCACCTTTCCACACTTGCTGTTTTATTTATTAAGTCATCCTTGCACTAGCACAAGCCTTGGCTTCTAGAAGATTCCCCATAAGTAGCTGCTGAATGAATGGATGAATGCATGAATTCTCCACTTGGAAGTCGGCCCAGCTTTGACTCTGAAGGTGGAGCGGGGTGTTGGGTAGAAGGGGCAGCCGACTGCTCCATCAAGTTTAGAGCCTGGGGTGCCTCCCCCTCTGTCATCACCTCCCTTTCCTTCCTTCAGCAAGGGGGTTTGGATCAGAGCACCTGGGACCCCATCTTGACCTGTCACCTTCTAGCTTGTGTGACATTTGACAAGCTTTAGCTTTCTTTACCTATAAAATGAGGAGAGACACCCCCCCTCCGCCTACTCCATAGGGTGCTGTGAGCCCTGAATTGAACGAAGGCCCTCAAATAAATCCTAGTACAGCTCCTGTCTGTAGGACAAAAAGCTCTCAGGTATCAGTGACCTTTGGAAGTTAGAGAATTCTCTGGAATGTCTTTCCACAGGGTTGTCAATAGGGTTAAAAGCACAGCCAAGGACTGTAATGCATAGGCGTTGCTTCTTGCAATTTCTTTGCAAAAGCAGATGGAATGAAGCAATGCCCAGCTGTGGAGGCTGATCTGGGAGTGGGACTTCCCAGTGGGACTTCACCCTTCAGGGCTGGTCTGTGAGCTTTTACTCTTCTTGACTGGCCTGGCGCCCCCTGCTCAAGGCCAGGCCATAAAAGCAGTGACAGCTGATGATGCCACATTGCTCACTTTATTGCACTGTTGTTTTCCATTTGGAAAGTCTCTCCCCAGAATGTGCTTGAAATTTTGAAGAGGTGAGTTAATATATCGATGATGTCTTTATTGTCAGGACACTTCCTGAATTAGAAATAAAAGGCTCCGCTGAACTCAATCAAGTGGCCTGGGGGAGGGGGGTTCCCTTTCCAGGATGAAAGCTTGGAGGGGGCCGTGGTCTAAATCTCCCAAGGCTCAGAGCTGGCTCAGAGTTGAAGACTCCTCTAGTTGGGGAGCCTGTCTGATACTAGGTGCTCAGTTTACCCCCAAAGGCAAAGGAGAAACCCCTGCCTTCCAGGGAGCAAGAAGCTGGGCATGTGGGTGCCCAAGATGTGGGCCATCCCTGCTTCCTGGTCTTCCCAGCACTCCCAGATCCCAGTCTGGTCTTCCCTGGGATTCCCCTTCCTGAGAGTCACCCAGAAGCCTGGTGCAGGCCCTCCCTCTGCACAGCCTTGCAGAGGCATGACCTCGATGCCCCGTCCCACATGAGGGCCCCTCCTTTGCTCCAGGCCACTTTATTGTCCTGTCTGATGTCTCTGGTCTTTGGGGTCTGAAGTATGTCTGTGATTCATTAGAAGAGGCAGATAGCAGGTAGACTGGAAAGACCAAGGCCTCCAACTAGCAAAATCTGGACTTGAGTCTCTTTGGTCTCTTAGTTGCTGTATGACCGTGAGCAAGTGGCTTTGTCTGTCTGTGCCTCAGTCTCCTCAGCAGTGATGGAAATACCCAGCTCAGCCCCGCGTAGCTGCTAATGCTACTTAGTCACTTTGCTAAAGTCTATGACCTCAGGGAAGGAACTCACTGGAAAGAGAGGAGCCTTGGGCTCTTGGCAATGGGCAGTACTGGGCAGCCAAGTCTCTTTTCAAGTGGACACAGGAGACGTAGATGGCTGTTTTAATGAACACCTACTATGCATCAGGCATGCCTTATTCTACAGGTTAAGTTACTTGCCAAGGTCATACAGCTGACTAAAAAAGGTCCAGATTCACCCGTGGGCCATCAGACTCCCCAGTTCCTGCCAAGTTTTCTCCATGTTTGAGAGTACCTCCCACAGCCAGGCAAAGGAATTAATCTTGAAAGGCGGAACTGAGGGCCATGGGAGCACATGGGGCAGAGGAAGACCCTGTGGGAATCCTTAGGCCACCCCTGCTGTGAAGGAGGAATGGGTGGGAAGGTCGGGACAGAGGCCCACTGCAGGGGGTCTTCCTGGAACAGCCATTGCCATAGTGATGGGAAGATCCGCCTTCACCTGCAACAGTCAGGCACTGAGCAGCGCTGTAGTCCCTGGAGAAAACCGTGAATCCTGGAAACACCTGTTGACAACACCCAGACACCCAAGTGGGATCTGTGTCCCAGAGTCCCAGGTTTCTATTTCCATTTCTTATTTCCTACTCTTGGATCCTGAGTGTCTGCTCCTATAAGCCTCCAGAGTCCTGCTTCTCAGAGACCATTCTAGGCCCTGTTTGGCCAAGAGCACAGAGTCCAGGACCCAGAAATGGGAAGCCGGAAGAACTGCCCTGGTGGCCAACCTTTTCTGCACCGTAGTCTGTTTATGTTTGGTTCAGCTCCTGGAGGACCAAGTGGGATTGGGAGGCAGAGTAGGCTGCCTGAGGGCCCAGGGGCCACTGGTCTGCATCATCCTCAGGACTGGCCAGGAGATAAGAAGGCCTGGGCTGAGCAGGGAGGCAATGCTGGCCCTGAACTTGCACTTTAGTCAGGGACAATGAAGCTTCAGGTCTCAGCATTCAGGGCCACCATCCTTCACCCCAAGTAGTCTGAAAAAGAGCCCTTTCACTATGAATCCATGTACTCCCTGAATGAATTAGTACCTCGCCCTGGGCCTTGTTTTTTCCACCTGAAAAGTAGGAGGGGTGACTCTCTTCCCTGCACACCCCTTTGAAATGTCAGCCTCTCTTCTGGCTGACAATCCTTCCTCCAAAACATCACCACACTCTCATCTTCTCTCAGGAAACTGGCCACGTTTTCCATAAAATGTCCAGCTACCCTAAGATATGTATCCCTACCCGCATGTTCCTGTGTTCACAGCAGAGACCCCATCCTCCCCGAGGCTCCCTGCCCTGCACTGCTGAAGATGTAACAGGCACCTCAGGGCTAAGAGGTCAAAATCACGGCTCTACTGACACAAGCGGGCCGCAGGGGTAGGGTGTCTCAGCATCTCTCAGGATGATGCCCACTCTTAGTTCCTTCGCTGTCTGGGGTGTACAGTCTGAGCTACCCTTCCTGTCTGGTCACACCCAGCGCAGGGGCCAAGACCCAGCCAGCCTTTGGTTTCAGCCTTGCTGAGTTGCTATTGGCCTCAGGCACATAAGTCCACAGCTTTGTGCCTCGCTTTCCCCATCTGAACAATGAGTGTTCCTCCTCTCCACCACCCACCTCTCGCACTGTCCTAGATGTTCAACCAGATTAGAGAGGGTTTTAGTGGCTGCTCCCTGACATGGACAGCCAGCTGGGCCCGAAGGCCCAGAGGAGGGCCAGGAGGTGGGGAGGAGGCCGATGTCCTGCGGCACCTCCCAAACACTCACCACAGGCACATCTGCAGCCCCATCTGGAGCAGCAGGCCCCACCCACACACACAGTCGGCAGTCAGACCTCCAGCAGCCCCCCACCCTGCCTGGCTGCCTTCGCTGCCACCCCCAGATTTGTACCCACAATCTGCATATTTAGCAGTCTACCACATTGCAGCCAAACCATAAATCCTTCTCAGGTGGGCCTTGGCAAAGAGCTCCCCATGCCTCTGCTTCTGAGACCCTAATCCCCAAGTCTCAGGGTGGGCAGGGACTCAGCTCTGCCCTCAGGTGTCCCCCCCTGGCCTCCAGAGGCTGAGGCAGGCAGACACAAGAGCAGAATAGTTAGAATAATCGGAGGAAGAAATCAAAGGAAATGAGAATGATTTCATTTGAATTTCGGAGTACTGGGTAAGGCAAGCTGATTTTATTCTCCCCATCTTGTAGAGAGGTAAACTGGGCTTAAGTTCAAGTCATTGAGGGTAAACTCAGGAACAGTGTCAGGATGAGTTGTCCTGTTTCAGTCTCAAAGGCTGGGTCAAGGCAAGTGCATCTCTAATTCTCAAGTCTGGAAGCAGCTAAGAGCATGGTCTAGGGGGACCCACACACCCAGCCTCCAATCCCAGCTCTACCTCCCACATATTGTATAGTCATGGCAACAGGGTTCACTCCATGGAGACTTTGTTTCCACCACCCCTTTACCCCTGGCTCTCTCCAGTCTCCAGATTCAGCCTCCCAGCCTCCCGCTTCCCCAGCCCCAACCACAAAGGAGTGAGGCCTTTCAATGTTGCTGACTCTTCTCAAAAATGGAAGTGGACACTCCAAGAAAGCTGTTACCAAGACATGTGTGGAGCAGACATCCCAATGCCCTTCACCTATTCTTGAACCTGACCCCAACCCTGAAATCCAAGCCATCGGTACTTTCCTGGCTCTGCCTCTGAACCACACGGTGTAGTCAGCAGTCTATGGGGACTTTCTCAGCTAGTTCTGACATCAGCCCTTTGGAGAGGGAGGAAGGTGATGAAGATGATGATGACCACCACAATGATGATGATCATGGTAATGATGATAAAGAAGTTGATGCCAGGCTCGGTGCCTGTAGCTCATCGGCTAGGGTGCCAGCCACATACACCAGAGCTGGTGGGTTCAAACCCAGCCCAGGGCCTGCCAAACAATAGTGACAACTATAACAACAAAAAATAGCCGGGCATTGTGGCGGACGCCTGTAGTCCCAGCTACTTGGGAGACTGAAGCAAGCAAATCGCTTAAACCCAAGAGTTTGAGGTTGCTGTAAGCTGTGACACCACAGCAGTCTACCCAGCGCAACATAGTGAGACTGTCTCAAAAAAAAATTGATGTCATTGAGTGACTGAGGCGAGGCTCAAAACCAAAGCTGTCAGCTGCGGGAGCTGAGCCTTTACCACACTATTGCTCTGTGTTGCCCGAGGCCACAGGCATCCTCAGGAAGAAAGAATCCTCCACTTTCTGCTCCTTGTTGCTCACTGTAACCCCGTCAGCCCTATGGGGCCCACAGCTCTTCCCACATCCCAAAGGGCAGGCCCATCTCCCTATTTGCAACATATCCATTGCCCCTGTGTCCTAGGAGTGACCTCCACAGCCTGACTTTGTGCCACGGGCCTGATCTTGTCCCTACAGCCTCATCAGGTGCTCCCAGGGCAGGATTTGGGGCTCCAAATCTTCTGTTTTTGTTTCTCTTGATGCATCTACCAAGGGTCTCACGAGAGGCATTGCTCTAATGATGGAGAAAAAGCGGTTTAAATAGGCAAACAAGAACCAGGCCCTCAGGCTTCCATTTTCAGAACAGCCTGGGACTTAGGCAATCCTTCCCCAAGTGTCCACGATAGATGGAACAGAGAATTGGGAAGAAAAATAGAAAATCCACACCTAGGACAGAAGACCAGCATGCAAATGTTCACATTGCCATTGACTCACTGGTGACCTTAAACACATTACTGGCCCTCTGGGGTCAGCTTCCCATTTGATAAATGGGAAATTTGAGCTCCAGCAACACACAGCCTTGGTTGTTCCTGTCTCTCTGTCCTCACTTTTGCCATGTCCACATGATTGCCTCTAACTCTGTGTATTGAATATTATTTTTAAATGAATGTACCTTTCCCAATGTACCTTTATTTTTAAAAGAAACTTTATGTCACTCCTACAAATGAAAACGAATCAGCATCATTTGCCATAAGAAATAAAAGGTAACCAGAAAAATAAATACAATGAAAGCAAACTGATGTTATTAACATGGGGGAAACTGCTCCCTGTCAAAGACCGTGCTTCCAATGTCCTGCTCTCTTCCCTCCAGGAACTGTTCTGGTGCTGGTGAGGAAGGCAGGTAAAAAGAAATAGACAAAGTCCCCGCTTAGATGCAGCTTCCACAGTAGTGGAGGAAGATAGAAAATAAGTGAAATACCGTATGATAGAGCACATCCCGAGAGAGGTGAATGTGAGAGCCGCTGCAGCCTTACAGGAGGATCAGGGAAGGTCCCAGTGGGAATTTGAGTAAATCACAGAAAGAAGCGAGGGAGCAAACCATCAGCCTTCAGGGAAACAGCGAGTATAAAGGCACTGAGGCAGGAGAGTCATCGGCCATTGGCAGGGAAAGTTTGCAGGGGTCCTCAAACTTTTTAAACAGGGGGCCAGTTCCCTGTTCCTCAGACCGTTGGAGGGCTGGACTATAGTTAAAAAAAAAAACAAAAACCTATGACAAATTTCTATGCACACTGCACATATCTTATTTTGAAGTAAAAAAACAAAACGAGAACAAATGCAATCACACCGCCTCATGTGGCCCACGGGCTGCAGTTTGAGGACCCTTGGTAGAGCGTTGAGAGGGGTTAAAGTCAAAGGCTCAGTGGATCTAGTTGTCCTCATTGGCCTAATCAGACGGAAGTGAAAGGACTAAAGGGAACAGCTCTCTGGTTTGGGGACTGATGCTGCTGGGTATCTATGCTACTCCACGGTCGTCCTCGGAACTCGGCGTGGCCCACAGCACACATACTAACCTCCCACTGAGCAGGCTTGGGGGCCCTTTGGGCTTCTGCCCTGCTCTCATAGTCCCTGATCTTTCACATTGATAAGCTGGGCACAGAGGCAACTGAAGCTGCTCAAAAAGTGATCTGAGGTGGTTTACAAACACCCTAGCAGTGTCCCTTCCACTTAACTTCTGAATATTTCTACACCTGTGCTTTGTATGCCTTTGCTTCCTGTCTCAGCCAGGTGGAGATGGTCCAGCGTCAGGGCTGAGGGCCTACAGGCGGGATGGAGAGGGGGTCAGACCAGGCATCCACTTTGGACAAGGGTTGAGGAGCTTATGCTCCTGTGGGTAGATTACTGGGGGATCTGGGTGCCTCAAGGGTAGGAATGGGTTTGGCCTTACTGAGCCTTGTGTCCCCTTCGGAGGTTTACACACCTGGTGGGTGTGTGAGAAAGTGACCAAACAGCCTGCGAGTGAGCACTGGTAATTTGCAAGGCGGCCACAAGATGGCAGAATTTCAAGGACTGTGAGAAGCAGGCAGACACCTTCCCACACACAACCTCCCACCCTTGGCTGGACAACCAACCAGGTGGTACAACTCCAGGGGGCACCCCTCATGTTGCAGTCTGTGTGAATGGTAACTTCTGGGGTTGTGTAATGCTCAGCCTGGCCTGGGGACTCGAGTTTTGGTTTACCTGGTGGAGCTAACCAAGAAGAGAGGGCTAAGCCATGTCTAATGCAGACCCCCGGCAACAGCACAAAGGGCTTCCTTGTGGAGCTGGCCTGGCTAGGCGTCAGGGTGGCTCTGCTGCATACCCACCCTTTGACCTCAAACCAGCTGATAAAAAAAAAACTCTCTGTGCCTCAATTTCCCCATCTGTAAAATGGGGGGATAGTAGTACGGTTAGGTGGACATACTAAAAGAGCTAATATTTAAAAAGTGCTTAGAATAGGGCTTGAATCCTTGTCAATCCTCAATAAACGTGCCAGGTGCTTAATGCATATTACCTCATTAAATATTCAGGACAACCTGCTTATTATCAACAGCTATTATATTCCTTGTTAGGACTGAAGAGACTGAGGGTCAGAAAGAGGAAGTGTCTTTCTCAAGGTCACCAACTGGGAGGCAGTGAAAGCTGGAGTAGAATCGTGACCATCCAGGTTGCCTTCCACAGGTAGGGAGGGTGGGTGTGGGCCCTGCCTCTGCTTTGATGTGTGACCTTGATTCAGAGTTTCTTGCTCCTTCTCTGAGAAATGACAGGGGAGCTACAGGAGAGATGCGCAGAAGAATGAGAATGGGCCATGGGTAGGGAGAGGGAAGGGCAGGTAGGCTGGGCTGTGACCTCAGCAGGGCGGGCAAAGTCCCAGCTCAGGAGTGTCCTGGGAGCCCTGACAGGCCTGGTTGGAATTAATTAGCCACTGGGAGGGAAGTGCAAGAGGGGTGACCTTGGGGCCTTGGGCTGACATCCCACTGGCCCCAACACCAGGCACAGCACCCACGAACCTCTGACCCAGTCCCACACAGGCCTGGAGAGAGGCACTCTGTGAGGGTCAGAGTGAGGAGCAGATTGGCAGAGAGGACCCAGCTCTGCCTTGGAAGTTGTGGAACCTAAGATTGGTTTTCCCACCCATCCTGGCAATAGATGAAGCTGATGGCCCCTAGCATAGACTCCCTTCCAAGCTTCACATTCCCTGGGCCCGCGAGTGTGGGGAGAGGTCAGGCAGACAGGACAGCGTGGAGTTGGAGGTGGGGGATAGTCTGGGCTGTGAGAAGACAACCCAGCCAAGCTTGGGAGAATACTGCAGAGTCATCAAGACTTGCCCTTGGCCTTATTAAAGGCCCCTTGAGCCACTTAGGGCCACTACAGGGGAGTGGGGTCCTCATCCTGCCAGCCCAGACTCTGAAAGCCTTTTAAGGTTCCACGTCCAACTTCCACACAAGAAGTGGTTTAAGCAGGCTTCTCCTGCTAAAGATCAGCCTGAAAACACCTGACCAAAGCCCATCCACTTCACAGAGAGAAGGGCCTGAGTCACACAGCCGTGGAGGATGAGGGGACACAGGAGAGAGGCGTACCAACTCCACCTCCCTTACGCCTTTAACTCTAGCATGTTTGTCTCTCCAGGAGGAAAGATCTTTGGTCTACTTGGGATGAGCTCCTATGGGTGCTAAAGAGTTACCCAGAGGTGTGGTCCACCTGGGCCCCAGGCTCCCTGGAGTCTTCCGTAGAAACCTGTATAGTTCCATTTATTCTGCATGTCTGATCCTTTCCTTCAGAATTCTAGGCTGCTGGATTCTTCATTTTATTTCTAATCAGAGAGCCAGAATCTGTGACGTCAGCAAATTCCCCTGGCCCTCCTTAGGAAATGCAGAGGAAAGAACAACTTAAAAACAGACCGATGGATGTAAATAAATAAATGAACATCAAACTCCTGTCAACTGTCAGATTAAGCCTGGCAACTTACCTGTGTCTCATGATAGTTGTATTGCCCTCACTTTGTAGTGAGGAAACTGAGGCTCAGAGAGGTAAATAGACTATCCTGGTGTCACCAGCTGAGACTAGAACCCTTTGGACTCTGAGACTCATGTGGCCTACTATGGAGAAGTTTTTCACACCTCACCCAGTGCCTCCACTGCCTCCAGGATGCAAAATAGCCCTAACCTGCTGGGTCAGTGGCATCCTCAGGCCTTATCTGTGTACTTGAATCACAGGGAGGCCAGGCCTGGGAGGGACAAGTTTCAGAATAAAGAGCGGCCTCTGGTGGAAATGTATGAGCATGACATATTGTTGCATATTACCTGGAAGACGCCGGGGCCCATTCACTCTCTTCCTCCCTCAGTGCACATTATTGAAGACCTACTATGTGCCAGCCATGGTGTGGTGTCAGGCACACAGAAATAAACCTAGTCTTTCCCCTCAAGAAAATTTCAGCTTGGGATGGAGGAGGAGGGAAAGTGGTAAAGGGAGGAGGGAGGGGGATTTGTAAATTCTCACTTAATGTGCACAATATCAGGGTATAAAGCACACCCCCAGATGGGGTCAACCACAACTTGAACTTTACCTTAGAAATGCAAACAGTGTAACCTAATTATTTGTATTCTCATAGCAATCTAAAATTTTAAAAAAAGAAACTTCCCGCCTAGGATAGAACATGCAGAACAATTATTACAATGTAGAAAACCGAGTTTTCCTATTTTTTTCCTGTTAATAGAGAAAGTGAATTCCTACGTGAAAATGTAATGTACGACAATAACCAACACTTAACGGGCACTTCCTGCGTGCTAGTAAGTGCTTTATCCACATTAACTCATATATTCCTCCCAACAACCCTAAAGAAGCAAGTATTATCATTAGCTCTCATTATAGGTGAAACTAACAATCAGAGAAGGTAAGTAACCTGGCCAGGGTCACACAGCTCAAGAGATACAGTGCTGGGATTTGAATGCAAGAAGATTGGCCCCGGAAGCCTTGGCCTACTCTCAGCGTTCTCCTGCCTCTGTGTACAGCTGACATAGGTGAGGCATCTCCCTCTGACGGGGGTGAGGAGCCATAATTGGGGGTGATGACAGGTAAGGAGCCATCAGAAGCTGCTGACTCCAGTGTGGAAATTGGTGCATACCCGTTGTGGATACATGGACAGACCTCAAGCAGGGAAGAAGGACAAGCAGAATGACTACTCTGGGGTGGAGCCAGAAACTCAAACTGGCAGCTGTGATCATATTTGGGGGTCTGGACTGAGGCAGGAGCCACAGGAGTAGAGGGCAGGACTGCAGAAGGGGAAAGGTGATCTCTCTTTGCTGTGGAGATCACACAGCCACAGCTTGGCTTTTAATTTACTTAGGGTAGGACGTGTGTGTAGTTTGTCTCATGAGCCAACCGATGCAGTCCCAGCTAAGTGTACAGTGCCTGCTCCGTGCCGTTCTCTTAGATGCTGGAGGCAAGGACAGACAGTTCGGCTCTAACAGGGAGAATCAAACAATAATTTAATAAGCAAATAAGATGAAGATGGTGATTAATAGTACGGGCCATATAAAGCAAGGCAATGTGTGCAGAGAGGCAGTGTTTGTAGTGATTAAGGGTAGAGATTTCAGAACTAGCCCAGCTGGTTTGAATCCTTGCACTGCCACTGGCTGTCAAGGTCTGGGGAAAGTGTGTTTCTGGCAAAGGGAACAGCAAAAGCAAAGGCCCTGAGGTGTATAGGTGCTTGGGACATTAGAGAAATAGAAAGTGTGACGAAGCATGAGAGGAGAGGGCAGAGAGCATGAGAGAGGTGGGCAGGGAGAAAGCACATGCCTGGGAGAAAGCTTGGATTTTCCTACAGGACGGAAGGACACTGTATTAAAGGTTGGAGTGAAAATGCTACAGGGTCTGACTTGCAGTTTTACAGTACCCCTGTGCAGAGTGGAGGACCATAGGTTGGAAGAATGCAAGCAGGGAGTCCAGATGGGAGATGATTATATGTATTCCTCTCGGGGGGAATGGAGTATAATGTGATGGTGACTTGGAATATAGTGGCAGTGATAGAAATGGAAGGATTCAGATGCGTGTGGAGGTAGAGTTGGCTGGGCTCACTGGTGGGCTGGAAATTAGGGTCACACAGAAAAAGGAAGAACCAAAGGTGTGTCCTGGAGTTGAACTGTGGACAGAGGGTCCTGTGATTTAGTAAGATGAGGAGGGCAGAGGAACAGACCTGGGCAAGAAGCTAAGAGGAGCAAGAATTCCAACTGTGGTTATACAAGCAGAGTTGAGACATGAACAAATGGATATATGAGCTCAGGAGCTAACACGCAGGTCAGATTTGGAATCATAAATCTGGATGTTATCTCCTTAAGAAAAGGTGACCCATGAACTAGGAGAGATTATTTACCATTCTATATCTAGACATATAAAGAAATCCCATCAACACTATCAATGTCAGTGACCATTAGTCATCACCACCACCACCATCTGATACTACCACCTCATCGTCACTACAGCCATCATCATCATCATCACCAGAGCAACTACCATCACCATCATCATATGCCATCACCACCACCTCTACCACCATCGGTATCACTTGTAACACTACCATTGTCATTCTCACCACAAGCATCACAACCATGCACCCCCTCTGAGACCATCAGGACCTGCAGTCTCCCTCCTCGTTACTATCATCATAACCATTACCACTGCCATCATTTCATCATCTGTTCTTGACTTTCACCCTTCCTATAAAGCCTAAAGTCCTTGACCGGTGACCTCACTCATCTGCGCTCTTTCTCAGTGATGTCGAATTCACTATTCCTACTTTACAGATGGGGGGAGCTCGCGGAAGGGAGTGGCTTGTTCAGAAACACCCAGAGTAAAAGATGGAGGGTTTGGTTTGGGCAACGAGGACTAGAGTCAGGTCCGTAGAATTTAAAAATGAATTTGGGGGAAAAGTCACTCAGGGTTCATATAAAGCAAAGGAAACCAAGAGGAACTGCAAGAATATAGATTACTCTGCTGTTAACAAAAGACCCAAAATTCCAGCTGCAGAAAAATGGAAATTTCTCTCTCTCTTGGGCCAGGCTGATGTGGCTGCTCCGGGTTGGCAAGGAGCCAGACTTCCCATCTTATTTCTCAACCTCCTCAACATGTGGTTTCCATTCACAGTCTAAGAAGGATGCCCAGGACCCCTGCCATGTCCACATTCCAGGCAGTGGGAATGGAGTAGAGAAAAGCTGTATCCTTTGAGGATGCAACTCTGAAGCTGCAAACATCACTTCTGCTCTCACCAATTGGCCAGAGAGAGTGGGCTCTGCCAAGGTAAGAGTTCATATTCCACTACCTCTGGTTATTATATTAATAAAATCTGCTATTTATTTGATAACTACTACATGGTAAGTTCTATGTCAACAACTGCACATATACCATTTCCAATCTCGTGAGACAGGTCCGACTGCTCTTCTCATTGCCTGCATTTTAAATGCAAGGAAAGTGCTGCTCTAGGAAATTAGGCCCGAAGCACCTGGGAAGAGCTGCTTGGCTTCACAGGCAGACTCGCTGTTGGGGGAGGCAGCAAGGCTGACAATCAGACAGCAGCCACATCTATTCCCTGGTCTGTGTAGTCAAGGGTAATAGGATTCTGGAGCAGATTGCCTGGGTTCAAATGCTGCTCTTACCATTTCTCAGCTGTTTGACCTTGGGCAAGCGACTTAGACTCTATATTGCTCTGCACTTCAGTTTTCTCATCTGTAAAATGAAATCTTTAAGGATGAGATCTTAGCATGGTGCCTGGCACACAGTAAGTGCTGAAAAAAAATTAAATATAATCATCCCTCAGTAACCATGAGGAATTGGTTCTAGGAGACTCCCACCCCTTCCCATAGACACCAAAATCCGTGGATGCTCAAGTCCATTATATAAAATGGCATAGCATTTGCACATAACCTACATACATCCTCTTGTATACTTTATTTATTTTTCATTCATTCATTTATTTCTTTATTTACTTTGTAGAGACAGAGTCTCACTTTATTGCCCTTGGTAGAGTGCCATGGCGTCACACAGCTCACAGCAACGTCCAGCTCCTGGGCTTAGGCGATTCTCTTGCCTCAGCCTCCTGAATAGCTGAGACTGCAGGTACCCACCACAATGCCTGGCTACATTTTTGTTGAATTTTGGCCAGGGTTGGGTTTGAACCCGCCACCCTCGGCGTGTGGGGCCTACACACACAGGCACATTGAGCCACAGGCACCTCCCCCTACCTGTATACTTTAAATCATCTCTAGATTACTGATAATTTCTAATACCATGCCTACAAATCATCCCCTTCACGTGGATTCAAGATAGCACTCGGAATGCAGAAAATTCACGGTTTATTTTTTTGGAACTTTGAGGAATTTTTGTCTCCAAATATTTTGAAGCAACAATTAGTTGAGTCCACGGATACAGACTCCACAGACTCAGAGAGCTGAGTGCAGAAATGTTAGCAAGAATAACAGTGGGAGTAACCAGCCACAGGCATGGTGGTGGCAGCTGTGACTGTAGCAGGAACAGCAGGAACAGTATTTCTTAGTGGGCATCCTTCCATGGCAATGTTTTTGCTGCTGCTGGTGGTAAGGAAGATGCTGATGGTAATGGTGATGTAAAGGAACATGGCGATGTTGATTACGGTAATAGTGGTGCTGATGGTATAGGCAGTAGTGATGGTGATGGTGATGATAAAGGCAATAGAGGTGGTCATGGTGATTGTGAGAGTGGTGACAGTGGGTCACAGTAGTAATGTGAGAATGACAGTGGTGTTGGTGGTGGCATTGATGATAGTGGCTGATGATGATGTCAATGGTTGTCCTGGTGGTGACAGTAACGGTACTTCTGATACTATTCAGGCCCCTGTGGAGTATATAAATGAGATCATGTCTCTTGTCTTCTTTGCTCAGCCACCTCAGTAAGTAGCCTGCTATTTTGAGGTGTAACATGGCTGCTTCAGCTCCAGCCATCACACCTCTATTCCAGCAAGTGGGAATTCAGGGAGAGGGATTGAAGCAAAAGGCACCCTCTAGTCCCTTTAAGGGTATAAACTGGAAAGTTTTGAAATTGAGCTCAGATAAAACATTTTTTTAAATACTGCTATCATGAATAAAGTTCATCATATGACCCACTGTCCCTATAGACCTGCAAGCAAATAAGGGTCATCTCACCTGGTAAACTAGAAGGTTTTGTTCCTTGTAGTTCTTTCTTCACTTCTAGCACAGTGCCTGGGCTCTGAGACAGCTCACAGGCTTCCTGGCTTGGCTGGGCTGGTGTTGGTAGAGCTAGACTTGGGTCTGGATGGATACTATAGGCTTGGGGCCTTCATAAGGAGCAAGGTAGGCCTCTAGCAGAAGGGAAGGGAGAGTTCTTGGCAGATAGTGTATGTTGCTTCCACTTCTTAAAACATGTTGCTAGTGGGCTGATATTAACATGTGTTGTGATTGTTTGGGATACTGGTGGGTGTGAGTGTTCCCTCTAAAAGTCATATTGAAACTTAATCCCTAGTGTGGAGGTAGGAAGAGGTGGACCTTGTAGGAAGTAATTAAGTCAGGGGGGCTCTACTCTCGTGATTTAGTGCCTTATAAAAGGCTGGAGGGGCTCGGCGCCTGTGGCTCAAGCTGCTAAGGCGCCAGCCACATACACCTGAGCTGGCAGGGTTTGAATCCAGCCCAGGTCCACCAAACAATGACGGCTGCAACCAAGGGATAGCCAGGTGTTGTGGCGGGTGCCTGTAGTCCCAGCTACTCGGGAGATGGAGGCGGGAGAATTGCTTGAGCCCAGGAGTTGGAGGTTGCTGTGCACTGTGATGCCATAGCACTCTACTCAGGGTGACAGCTTGAGGCTCTGTCTCAAAAATAAAAAAATAAAGGGTTGGAGGGAACTAGCTTAGGTCCATCTCTTCTCTCACATGAGGACATCTAAACAGTGCCATCTAAGAGGAATAGGCCCTCATCAGGCACTGAACCTGCTGGCACCTTGATCTTGGACTTCTCAGCATCTGGAACTGTGAAGAGTAAGTTTCTATTGCTTATAAATTATCCAGCTTAAGGTATTTTGTTATAGCAGCCTGCATAAGCTAAGATAGAGAGTGAATTTTGGGTAAATATTTTTCCAAACATTTATGGCAAATATATATTTTTATATAACTTTATATGAAATATAATATAATGCATTATAGATATTAACAATGTTTATATATAATACATATCTCCAAATATATATCCAAGAGAGCAAGATCATTGACTGGCCACTGCTCTATCCTCAGTCCTAGAGTATTGCCCAGTACACAGTTGGCACTCAATAAAAATTTGTGGAATGCAGGAATGAATCTTAGTCCCATGAGAATGGTAAGCATGATTTCTTGCATTCATTTGCTTTGTGACTGGTGTACATGGGAACTCTGCTCCCCAGAGTCCAGCCATCAGTGCTAGAGAGACTGGGAATAGATTGTCCTTTTATTCCAAATTATTCTGTCTCTACCCCTGTAAGATTAGACAGTCCTGGCTGCTGTCACGTGACTGGCAGTGCTTCTCTGAAAGATCACTTCTCTTCCCACTGATGTGTGGGGCTCAGCCATGGGCCTTGCTTTGTCAATGGCATGTGGGCAGAAGTGACAGAAGCCACATCTGAGCAGTTGCTCTGAAAGCCAATGGAACATGAATCCTAAAAAAGAAATTGCTTTAGGAAGACAATATAGCATATTTATTAGGTTTGGGAATTGGCAGTCCTGACTCACCCCCAGATTTTCCACTTATGAGTGGCAAGGTCTTAATCAAATTATTTAAACTCCCTGAGCCTTACTTTCCTTTTCCATAAAATGGGGATGACCTGCTTCAGAGGGTGGGTCAGTGTGTGGACATGACAAGATAAATGTAGCAGACCCTGCATCAGTTGTAGCACAGTGACATCTGTTGTATTCGAAGGTACCCTATGTCTTTTGAATCATCTTTCTATATTTGAGGAAACTCCTGCATTACCAGTTCTTTTTTTTCTTTTTTTCCTGCTTGGCAAACAGTGTTTTGTTTCTTTCTTTTTTTTTTAATGTTAAATCATAGCTGTGTACGTTAGTGCAATCACCTGTACCCATTCTAAGATGCACCATAGATGTGGCCCCACCCATTACCCACCCTCCACCCAAACCTCCCCCCTCCCTTCCCCTTCCTTGGCCCTTTCCTCATAGTCTTGTGCTATAGTTGGGTTATAGCCTTCATGTGAAAGCTATAATTTAGCTTCATAGTAGGGCTGAGTACATTGGATACTTTTTCTTCC
>CAUYPK010030325.1:0-74692 GCA_963574355.1 Loris lydekkerianus
AAATCATTTCCACTTAGATCAGGAACCAAGCAAGGTTGCCCATTGTCTCCATTGCTCTTTAACATTGTAATGGAAGTTTTAGCCATTGCAATTAGGGAAGAAAAGGCGATCAAGGGTATCCACGTCAGGTCAGAAGAGATCAAACTTTCACTCTTCGCAGACGACATGATCGTATATCTGGAAAACAGTAGGGATTCTACTACAAAACTTTTAGAAGTGATCAAGGAATACAGCAATGTCTCAGGCAACTAAAGCAACACCCATAAATCTGTCGCCTTTATATATACGAACAATAACCAAGCCGAACAAACAGTCAAGAACTCTATTCCTTTCATAGTAATGCCAAAGAAGATGAAATATTTTGGAGTATACCTAACAAAGGATGTGAAAGATCTCTACAAAGGGAACTATGAAACTCTTAAGAAAAGAAATAGCTGAAGATGTTAACAGATGGAAAAACATATCATGCTCATGGTTGGGAAGAATCAACATTGTTAAAATGTCCATACTGCCCAAAGCAATATATAATTTTAATGCAATACCTATTAAAGCTCCATTGTCATACTTTAAAGATCTCAAAAAAAATAATACTTCATTTTATAGGGAATCAGAAAAAAACACGAATAGCCAAAACATTACTCAGCAATAAAAACAAAGCAGGAGGAATTATGCTACCAGACCTGAGACTGTACTATAAATCAATAGTGATCAAAACAGCATGGTACTGGCACAAAAGCAGAGAAGTAGATGTCTGAAACAGAATAGAGAACCAAGAAATAGATCCAGCTACTCACCATTATTTGATCTTTGGCAAGCCAATTAAAAACAATTCAATGGGGAAAAGATTCCCTATTTAACAAATGGTGCTGGGTAAACTGGCTGGCAACCTGCAGAAGATTGAAACTGGACCCACACCTTTCACCATTTACTAAGATAGACTCTCAGTGGATAAAAGACATGAAACTATAAAAATACTTGAAGAAAGTGCAGGGAAAACTTTTGAAGAAATCGACCTGGGTGAACATTTTATGAGGAGGCCACCCCAGGCATTTGAAGCAGTACCAAAAATACACTACTGGAACCTGATCAAACTTAAAAGCTTCTGCACAGCCAAGAATATAGTGAGTAAAGCAAGCAGACAGCCCTCAGAATGGGAGAAGATATTTGCAGGTTATACCTCCGACAAAGGTCTAATAACCAGAATCCACAGGGAACTCAAATTTATTAGCAAGAAAAGAACACGTGACCCCATTTCAGGGTGGGTAAGGGACTTAAAGAGAAACTTCTCTAAAGAAGACAGATGCAAAATCTACAGACACATGAAAAAAAGCTCATCCTTAATCATCAGAGAAATGCAAATCAAAACTACTTTGAGATATCACCTAACCCCAGAAAGAGTAGCCCACATAACAAAATCCCAAAACCAGAAATGTTGGCTTGGATGTGGAGGAAGGGGCACACTTCTACACTGCTGGTGGGAATGCCCACTAATACATCCCTTCTGGAAGGATGTTTGGAGAATACTTAGAGACCTAAAAATAGACCTGCTATTTGATCCTATAATTCCTTTACTAGGTTTATGCCCAGAAGACCAAAAGTCACAATATAACAAAGACATCTGTACCAGAATGTTTAGTACAGCCCAATTCATAATTCCGAAGTCATGGAAGAAGCCCAAGTGCCCATCGACCCACGAAAGGACTAGCACATGGTGGTACATGTATACCATGGACTACTATGCAGACTTAAAGAAAGATGGAGACTTTACCTCTTTCATGTTTACATGGATGGAGCTGGAACATATTCTCCTTAGCAAAGTATCCCAGTAATGGAAGAAAAAGTATCCAATGTATTCAACCCTACTATGAAGCTAAATTATAGCTTTCACATGAAGGCTATAACCCAACTATAACACAGGACTATGGGGAAAGGGCCAAGGAAGGGGAAGGGAAGGGGGAGGTTTGGGTGGAGGGAGGGTAATGGGTGGGACCACATCTATGGTGCATCTTAGAATGGGTACAGGTGATTGCACTAATGTACACAGGTATGATTTAACAATAAAAAAAAAAAAAAAGAAAACCACTCTTTACAGAATGAGGAACAGAGCCCATGAGCAGGTGCGGGGGCGACTCAGAGCAGCAGAAAGCAAGAACTGCTGGGTGGTCAGTGCAAGAATCCTGGAAGGGGACAAGAAAGGACCAGCCAGACAAACCTGTTTCAGTTTAGTGGCTTCCACGTCTTTCTTTCTTCTCCTGTGATAATGAGAGTGACTCCTCAGGAGTTCCCTAGACTTTTGAAAACAAATCACTGCTGGTGTTATTCAAAGTGGGGGAAAAAAATCATAGCAGCATTTCAGGCTTTTTACTGTGGTTTTGCTGCAATTAGATAGAAAATGTTCACTGAATTCCTTTTACGTACTAGGTACAAACCTAAGAATATAAGAGAGAGCAAGATTGATGTCATCCCTGATCCCCATGAGCCCCTGCACCTGCTAAGCGCAATAGATCTCGATTGTAATCGATCCTGGGGGTGCAGGCAGAGGTGGCCATGGAAGTAGGACACGGTGCAGGCCCAGGCCCACGGCCAGCCCCGTACTGAGAGTGTAAGTGTGTGTGCTTGGCCTGGGGTCTGTAGAAGTAGGGAAGCATTCTGGAGGAAGGAAGATTTGAAATGAAGGGGGTCTGGGGCTCGCTAGGGACAGTGTGGGGAGGAGGGAAGGGAAAGGGAAGCACAGCTACAGACAGCTCATCCAGTGACCTGATAGTCCAGCCTGGCAGGGCCAGGAAGGGCCAGAAGGGAGAATCATTGTACTTCAGTTGCTTCAGGGCAGGAGCTGTGGGACTGTTACAATTCCTGCTGTCCTGACTGCTTTAGCATTCAATGTATGCATCAGTTAGGGGGAGCAGCGAGGCAGGCGGGAGGCCCCAGGAATACTTGCTGGCAGCAAACGGGAGCGCTCAGACCGCTCAGAGCATTGTGGTCGCGCTGACCCTGCAGGATTCTTCCCCCAGAGCGGACTCTGGGCTGCTGACTCTGAGCGCGCCCGCAGCCTCCCAAAGTGCAGCCGCCAGACACGGACCCTGGTGGCGTCACCTCCGTTCAGACGCGTTTTCTAGGACTTTGAATTCAGTGTCTTGATTATGTAATGAAGCTTCCCAAAATAGAAGTCTCCCTTGAGAGTCCACACTCGTTCTGCCTCCGCTTCTCCATAGCAGGGCTGCTCTGCAGCTGGTTATGGGAGGACTGAAGGGAGGTTTAATTTGCAAACTCTTCAAGGAAGCTCCTGGGGCTGTCATTCGCTGCTGCATCCTTGGCTTCTGGGCCAGCACAAATTGAAGTCCACGTTTATCTGTGTCTGACAGCCCCGTGGAGTCGGGTTTCAGGACGCAGCTGGGGGCGGCTGCCCCTCCCAGCAGGTGCTGGAGGCCCAAGCTCTCTCCTTTCCTCTCCTTCACCTTGGCTCTCCACCCCGCTGACTGCAGCCTTCTGGAGCAACGTGCAACCTCCTAAAATGTTTTTGGGGCCGTCCCCAGATAAGCACCCGTGCTGTGCCCTGGATATAACATGTTTTAATTTGAGCGTGGCGCATCCCTAATTGTTTTCTGCGCCTAATCAGAAAGTGCAAAGTGTAAAATTAAACTAGGAAGAAAGGATATGCCAACAGAATCTCCAAGTAAAGGGAAATGAAGCCAACGCCTCTTGTAACAAGAGAAATGAAACTGAAACAATATTTAAAAAAAAAAAAAATTCCCCAAACCTCCATGCTTTTTGAAAGGTGCAGGGGCATTTGGAGAACCATGGTGGTCCTCAACTTCTGAAAGTGAGACTCACAGTGTAAGTGAGACAGAAAGCTAATGAGAATACTGTCAGGCGGCCTCCTGGGGTGAGAATCCTGAGGCCACAGCGCTGCCAGTCCTGCCTGTGTTCTGCCTCTAAACTGGCTAATCTGCAGATCTGTTGCATTTCTTCCTTATATTTTCTTAGTTCCCTGAGCGACCACGTACTGAGGACAGAGACATGGACAAGAGTGACTATCCCAAGATTATGCGCCCAACAAGGAATTTGTCCTTAATAAGTTGGCCAATAAATAACTTATAACCTAGACACAGGCTATATATAAGGAGGCAGAGGTACAGCAGACAGGAATCAGGCAGGATGCCAGGTGTCCTCTCAAAACCTGCGTGATAAACCAGGGAGTAGATAAACCAGGAAAGTAGTCTTCCTCAAAACCAGGACTAGGGATTCCTCCCAGCGCCCAGCTGGATTCTGTAAAGAATAATGCATTCTATGTCCAAAGGAAGGCTGCTTCTTGGGTCTGTTTTCTTAATGAACCCAGCTCCATGAAGCTGTGAGCCGTGCCCGTTCTTGCTGAAGACTTTTATCAGGAAATCTAGGAAGGACATCTACCAGGGGGCTGTGGACTTCCACCTGGGGGTGCATTTGACTCTTCAGGTTTTCCCTTGGTAGTGAAGTTTGCTCCTGCTGACAGCAAGAATAACTGCTGCACACCGAGGGTACCTCTATTTCCTCGCTCAGTTTTTACAGGGTAAGCAGTCTTGGACAATGAAGTTTTTCACACCAAATCTTGCTCTAGGAGAGCAAAGCCATACTGATATAGCTTCCTGTGCCACGCTGGGAAGGGAGCTTATTTCCAATTGCTGTTGGTATTTCAGAAGATAGAAAATAGTAAATAAACTTTTTTTTTTTTAAAGTGTGCATAACAACTACTTTAAACATAGATGTCAAATATATTAACAGTAGAGTATAAATGTCTAAACACAACAATTGAATAAGTGAGGTGAATCTTATGTTGACCAGTTTGATGTAAATATTCTAGATTGTATATAGAGTCAGCACATCGTACCCCATAAATGCAGTAATGATCAAATAAAAAAAAAAAAAAAAAAAAAAAAGAGTGCAACTGCAGGATGCGAAGTCTCCATATTTGAAAGTTTTCTCAGCTACGGAGGCAGACTACTGTGTGTAATTTACTGCATTCCCCTTCGTGTGGCATTTCCATTTAGGAATAATAGCACTGTAGACCCAAAAATAATGTTAGCATGAACGATTCCATTATCTCATTTCAGTGATATGATCTGTTTCACCTGTTTGGGATCTATAAAAACGGTCTCTGCTGGTTTAGTCTTTAAAATATACACAATATGATTCTGGGTCCCCAGCAAATCTTTTCTTCTCCCGGGGCTCCCTTCCAAATAATTACCAGGAACTCAAGAAATGCAAACAACTTGATAAATCACTGCACTTCTTTTTCACACATTGCCTCCTGCTGGGAGACCAGCGCTGTTCCAGATTCCTCAGGTGTCAGCCTGACAGAAGGCCACCATCTCCTGTCCCACCAGGATGACTCTTCTGTGTCACTTATGTTCATTTCTGTCTTGTTTCCCAGTTGGAAACTAAGTTTTCTTATTTTATTTTTTTCTGGACGTACAGATATAGAACTTTCTGAGGATAGCAGAGACTAATGATAGCAGAGACTAATGATCTGATGCAAAGCTGTTTACCAGAGCTGGGGATCTGCCTTATTTCTTTCCCTGGGTAAGAAAGAAACTCTGCTTTCCAAGGTCATAAAAATCTTGGTGCAGGGGCAGAGGGACTCTTAAGGCTGACCAAATCCCTCTTTGCCCACAGGCTGCTGCAGGGCCTGCTGAACTAACTCAGTCAGCAAACCCTGTCCTGCTAGGTCCAACAGTAAAATCACAGTCAGAGGGTCCATTTACAAGCATGGGCTAGTCATTATTAGTTATGTTCAATCTGCTGCAATAATGATCACGATAATATATTTGTTTTGAAGATAAATATTGATTATCCTTAATTTCACTACTCTATAATTTTTAAAAGTTTTAGAATTAAGACTTTTATTGACTCCTTCAAGGCCACCAAAAACACAAAAAAAATAACAATTTTTTCAGATTATTACTTTTTTTTTTTTTTTGAGACAGATTCTCAAGTTGTCACGCTGTGTATAGTGCTATGATGTCATAACTCACAGCAACCTCCTACTCTCAGGCTCAAGCAATCCTCTTGCCTCAGTTTATTTTCTATTTTTAATAGAGACAGGATCTCCCTTTTTGCTTAGGCTTGTCTGGAACTCCTAAGCACCACCCACCTAAGCCTTCCAGAGTTCTCGGTTTACAGGTGTGAGCTACCATGCCCAGCCTCAGATTATTACTTTTAATAATTTTATTTTGAGTTTACACTTTGAACATTGCTCTTGAACACTAATTTTAGCTTCATCACAAAATTAAGAACATTTAAAACATACTCAATGTTGTTTGTAAAACCTAAATGACAAGTTGAGCACAAAATATTTTGAAAAATATTTTAGTACAATAGAAAAATGAATTTAGAAATAAGGGCCAAATAAATATTTAGGTCTATCCAGGTTACAAAGGTGGGTGACTTCAGTGATGGGAAACTATGTTCAGTGGGTTACTTTTCAGATGTGTATAGAAGACCTCCTGGGAAGATGGATCACAGAATGGTCCTGAGTCTTCATAGCTTTCTGACTCTCTACCCTTTGAAGCATAACTTTACAGTTGTTCCCATCAGTAAGTGGAGTATACCTGTCTACCTTTTCAGTCTTATCTGACATTCTGACTTCCTTTTCCTGCTGGAATGCCCTGAAAGGGATGGTGTGCCCTGGGAAGTCCAGCTTCCCCAGGCTTTAATACTCTGATGACTCTGATGACGGACGAGCTCAGAATGACGTTACTCATGTGGCACCGTCAACATGGTTGCCCAGCTGCCGGCCACCATCCAAAAGACACATGAATGTGGCTTTTTTGACTGACCCAGTGTAGGATAATATTTAAAAATAAACATATCCTACATCAAGCACACAAAGTGAATTCACTGTGAGTTTAAAGTGACTTGTTTTTTTTTTTGTTTGTTTGTTTTTTTTTTTGTTGAGGCAGAGTTCTACCCTGTGCCCTGAGCAGAGGGCAGTGGCGTCCTAGCTCACTGCAACCTCAGACTCTGGTTGTGGGCACCCTGCTGCCTCAGCCTCCGGGGCCGCTGGGATTACAGGCGCTCGCCGCTGCGCCCGGCTGGGTTTTTCCATTTTTTTCATGGAGTTGGGGTCTCACTCTTGCTCAGACAAGCCTCGAACTCCTGAGCTCAAGCAATCCTCCCGCCTCAGCCTCCCACAGTGCTGGGATTACAGGCGTGAGCCACCGCGCCCAGCCTTTATTTTGTTGCAGTTTGGCCAGGGCTGGGTTTGAACCCGCCACCCTCTGCATATGGGGCCGGCGCCCTACTCACTGAACAACCCAGCCCCCAGCCCACCTGCCAGGTGACTGCAGGCCCATGACTGAAGCCAGTGAGGCCAGCAGAGCCTGACCCTGGTTAGTACAGTCATCCAGCTGGTGCATAAACATGTGAGTAATAACAAATAGTTGTTTTGAGTCACTTATTTTGGATAGTCTATTACACAGCAACAGATAACTGATACAGAAATTGGTCCTGACATGGGGCCCTGTCATAATGAAACCTTCAACTAGGAAGCTGTTAGAGGCTGGAAGGATGGGCAGGAGGTGGCAAGGAAACTGCTCTCGGATGCTAGGAAAACTATAACCCAAGATAACTGACACAACAATTGCACACAGGGACCAGGAAGGCAGAACACGCACCTCATGTGCTCCAGATTTGGTTCAAAGAAACCAAGACAGTCAGGCCTCAGATCAGAAACACCTGTGAAAAGTCTGTCTCCAACAGCAAAGACAGCTGCAGAGGAAAAGCAGATGGACTAGTTTTATAATACCCTGTGAATGTGGCTACATCACCTTTTTTATTCCTGTCCCCCTTAAATTCACCTGGCCACATGGCCTCAGGGTGGGCATTCTCCCTTTCTTTCTTTGGGATTCCACCATCTCCCTCCTCCCCTTTCCCTCTCTTTCTTTCCCCCCGTCTCTTTCCCTCTCTTGCTCTCTCCTTTTAAGAAGACAAAGTAAACGTGGGTGGCACCTGTGGCTCAAAGGAGTAGGGTGCCAGCCCCATATGCTGGAAGTGGCGGGTTCAAACCCAGTACCGGCCAAAAACTGCAAAAAAAAAAAAAAAAAAAAAAAAAGAAAAGAAAGTAGAAGAAGACATAGTAAACTCTATATTTTTATATTCTAAACTTGGTTTAGAGAATTTATTTTCTTGTCTGGCAGAGTACCCACTGAAAAGCATATTTGCACAAACAATAAAAATAAACCATATTTGCACAATTATATTGACTTCTTGATTTTTTTAATTCACTAAGTTTTGAGGTTATTTTTGTGTGTTGTTGTTGTTATGTACCCTTATCACCAGAAACACCTCCTTGACTGGCTCACCAAAGGGGAATATTCCCTAGTTAGAAACCCATTTTCTTGATTCAGCCACTAACTTTTATTTTAGAGAGCAAATCCATCATTGAGGAGAAAATTAATTGATCATGTCCTTTACTCATTTGAAAAGAAAAAGGATGAGACAGAAAGACCGAAACAGATTGAGGAAAACGGATTGAGGATCTTTTTTTATTTTTTTTGTGAGTAGAGTGTCTCAGCGTCACAGCTCACAGCAGCCTCCAACTCCTGGGTTGATTGGTCCTTTTGCCTCAGCCTCCCAAGTAACTTGGACTACCCGCACCTGCCTGATGCCCGGCTGTTTTTGCTATTTTTAGTAGAGACAGGGCCTCAGTCTTGCTCAAGCTGGTCTCGAACTCCCAAGCTCAGGTGATCTATCTGCCTCAGCATCCCAGAATGTTTGGTTTACAGGTGTGAGCAACTGAGCCCAGCCTCAGATGGAGGATCTTGGCTGGGAAAAAGTGACCAAAAAAGGCATTTTCTTCTGAGAAGTATTACAGATTGAAGGCCAGAGCTCTCTGCTGGAATTTAAATGAAGGAAAAGATTTGAGAAAGTATGAGAACTTGGTGGATGTTTTCTTTGTGTAATGTGGAGGGCCCAGCAGGAATCACACAGCACACTTTCCACTGTGTAGGGACTACAGGGTTTTTTTTGACAGAGCTACAGGTAGGTGATTCCATGGGGCAAAGCTTTGGAAGCTTATGTGACCCATACTTGAAGAGTATGCTGTGCCTAGTGGGGGAAGGAAGAGTGTTGCACTTTCTCACCCACGGGAAGGTGCTTTGTGCTCCTAGACCACCATAACCGTGTACGGTGAAGTCACGGTAATGTAAGTACAGCTGGGGATGTCGCCGCTTCTGTTCCCCCGGGTGTAAAGGTGCACAAGCCCTTCCCCTTGTGTGCACTGTGGATTATGGATCACAAATGATGGTTGTAACTTAGCTCCCTGGCTGACAGGAACTAGAGCAGACCTCCCACACGGTTTAGGTAACCAGCTGCTGGTGAGCTGAATAAAGCCTGTTACACCCGCCCTCCACGCTTGAGTTTTTCTTTGCCCTGTCCAAAGCAGAAGGCTGGAGTGACCACCTGCCTTGCCTCTATTTCCCTTTATTCTTGTAAGAGAAGCAAATTTTCTATGGAAAGAATGTTTTTCCTTGTTCTGGGGCTGACTCCACCAATCTAGTTACCAGGAAAGTGGAGGAGCCAAGCCAGGCATGGAATTAAATTCTATCGCTTTTTCTGGAACAATTGGTAAAGAAAATCTATCTTTGTGTGAAAGTTGGTAAGCTTTTAGAATATGTACTTTGCGTGCCCTATAACTACCTTTGCTATTACTAAGGGAGAGCTAACAAAAATGAAACTGAAGCCAAGGGTAAATACGACTGACATTTAACGGAGACAGATTTTACATGAACTTGACTGAATCTTGAATCCATCAACGGGCTCAATCTAGATCTAGCTCTTAAATTTTTAATTTTGGGTCAAAAATATTTCCTTTTTTTTTTTTTTTTTTTTTTTTTTTTTTTAAGCCTATATGAGTGGAGTGTCTGTCTCTTGCAAGCAGGTGAATGTCAAGGAAGGAGTCTTGAATTTCCATGAGCAGAGAGCATTCTGCCACATGAAGGTAATAACCAGTGAAAAATCTATACAAAATTAGGAGATACTGTTACAAAATGTTCTAGATTTTATGTCTGACAAAATAGCCATGTCCTAAAACTGTTGAAATATTCCACTGAGGAACAGAAATAAAGCAGAAAGAGAAGAAACCGTGAAGCCTGCTGAGTTTGAAACAGGAGAGGACTACTGTTTCATTATTTCATTTCATTTCACCCCAGGCCTCTCCCTCACAGTCCTCCCACTTTCAGGGCATGAGCAGAGGGGGCCTGTGGTGGGAATGGCAGCCTCTGAAGATTTCGGAAGCACCTCCCAGGTCCTTCTCCCATTATCTTGATGAACATCACCTGGCTTCCATCAGCTCAAACTCATCTCCTTATCAAATGGTCTCTCAGGCACAGCTTTTTTTCCCTCTCCTGGTCAGGCCTTCTCATTCTGCACATAATCAGGATGGGGATTTCCCAGATCTCTATGTTTTTCCCCTTTCTGTTATAAACTCCATCTTTAAATCAGTCTCCCTCCTCACATGTTACTGTATGTGGTTAAGAGAAGACACGCAGTCCTCTTAATTATTTGCTGCTTAGAGAGCTCTTCTGCCAAATATCTTATTTCACTGCTGTTAGATTTTACCTGCTGTCGATGGAAAAGAAGCCACACTTGGTAAAATAATTTAAGGAGGTTTATTCTTAGCCAAATTTGAGGACCATGACCCAAGAAGCCTTGAGCAAGTGGACTCATGGTGGTGGGGTTACAGTTTGGTTTTATACATTTTAGGGCAACAGGAATTACAGGTGAGATCATAAATCTATACATGGAAAACAAACACCCGTATTTCTAGTATTTGACTTATACTACAGTAGTATCTTGTACTAATGATACTTAAATATCAAGGTCTGTTTTAAAATGAATTTATTTCTGATTCAAAACTGTAGGATAATGACATAATTATGAAAGCTAATAATGATATAACTATGATCTTATACAACAAATGCTGTTGCTTTAAACTATGAAAAATGACAATTGACTCCTTTTGTGCTTTTAATATCAATGTTCCTCTCTGATGTTGAACTGTTCCCACTTAGTATTAATAAATTAAATAATGAAAAAAACCCTGTACATTTATCTTGGTTTTGTGATTTCCATTTTTTAGACACTTAGAAGTACACAAATGTCAAATGATGTTTACCTATGGGTAATGATGTAAAATAACTTAAAATTTCAGCTTTTTTAAATCTGTAAAACCATAAAGATCATCAATGTCTTCCAAATTATTTTTCTGCTGAGTTAGAAATTAAGAAGGTGAAGATCTGTTTATCCATAACCAGAGTCAGACTGGTTTCAAAAATGAACCCTGCTTTTGAAAGACAGATTCTCTTCTACCAGTTTCCTTTTTCGAAGTAACAGTTCCCATTGATCATGGCTCATTTTCAGATTAGAGTACCACCTCAATTTCTGTTCTACAGTTAATTAGGTTTTTCCTGGGGCTCTGGACAATATGGAACACAATGTTTGTTCCAGCTTTAGCGAAAGTTCCAACTTCATGTTCCTAAAATGAAGGACTTTCGACCTTATGTGCCTCCTGATGTTATACCCCAATTTGCTTGAGTCTTTCAATGTCAACGCACTTGCATGGATTATGAGCCCAAGCCATTTACTGATTGGCCAGCTAAATATTTCTTTCCCACTTTTCCCACTTTTAACAGGGTTACAAAGCTAAATACCAGCATTGGATCTCTGCCTTTGTGTCCTTAACACATTGATGTGAGATTGAACAGCATTGTGGTTCACTTGTAGAACATAATGACTATATTCAAAGTTCCACTTTGATTTAAATAAACTACCAAAGGCTTCTTTAGGCTTGAGAGAATGTCCAGGCTGGGGAAGAAGAGAGCCGGATATTCAGGTGGTAATTACGTTGTCGTTATTATAGCATCATGATGGCAATAAGAACATTTATAAAATTATTTTTCTCATTTAACATTTTTCTTCACATTTAATCAGAAGATAATGGGAGATGATGAGAGGGTCAAGAGAGATTTTAGACCTTGGCTTCCAACAGCCCAGGTTTAAACCTAACTTTCTGTTCACATCATTCATGCTATGACATTTTGGGTCACTTTCCTAAATGCTATTAACTTCAATGTGTATGTCTGGGATTTTTATTTCTAACTCATTATTACCACGTGCAAAAATGAGGCACCCAGAAAACCACTTAGAATTGTCAATTGCAAAAAATAATATTTCTGTATGTAATTCATTTATTGTACAAATTATAGCATAAAATGAAATGTATACCAAGCCCTGCTGGAACTTCATTGTGCTTCTAGGAGGGTAGGCCTATCATTTAAGGCTGGTTGCTTATGTGGGCAGCAGAGAGCAGGCTTAGCTGGAACATGCAGGGTGCACATCTGCTTTAACCTCACCTGATCTAATCATTATTACATAGATAATTATGAATTTTTGGTTCCACAAAAATTAAGAGATATGAAATCCACCCAGACGGAAACACATGAAGCCCTCCCAGCAACACTGATAAGTTGAGCAAGCTGAAACTTGCATGAGTGAATCAGAAAAGATGCTGTTGACTATGTTTCTTAGAAGTGAAATAATGGACCATAACACAGCCTGTCTTAAAACTTTTGTAGTGACCCACACACCCTGAGACATGAGGGGACACACAAGGCATTTTAAATTGTCGCAATCCTTCTGGATCAGATGCATACTGACATCAGTACCGAAACAAGGCTGCTATGTAAGAGGTACAGAACATGCGGGAAAACGACAGCACGTTGACACATAACGTGTCTTTCTGAATAGATCAGGGAACAATTAATTGCAGAATAGGAAGCTTACTCCATTAGTATTTGGAAAGAGATTTTCTTAAAGATTTCCACCCTTCAAAATCCAAGGAGAGCGCATTTACTTCTTGCACAACTTCACTATCTTCTCCTTTGAAGAGTTAGAAGTAAATTAATCAGAAAGGAAAAGAAAGGATGAGGATTCAGTCATAAAAAGGGCTTTTAATGAGAAAATTATATAAAAATGAGTAATCTCCTGGGCGCAGTGGCTCACACCTGTAATCCCAGCACCATGGGAGGCTGAGGTGGGATGATTGCTTCAGCTCAGGAGTTCAAGGCTTGTCTGAGTGAGAGCAAGACCCTGACTCATGAAAAAAAGAGAAAACCCAGCTGGGTGCTGGGGTGAGTACCTGTAATCCCAGCGGCTTCGGAGGCTGAGGCAGCTGGATGCCCACAGCCGGAGTCTGAGCTTGCAGTGAGCGATGACGCTATTGCACTCTGCTCAGGGCATAGGGTAGAACTGTCTTGACAAGGAAAAAAAAAATCTGTGGAATATATCTAGTGCAAACAGATTTTGCTACTCAAATCCATTTTGATGGCTTAAAGGATACGTGATTATCTGGGACACTTTCCTTCATGAGTGAATATATATTGGTGATATATATATAAGCATATAAATAATATAGTCTTCACATATATAATGGATATATATAATTATATATTTTTTCTTTCAAATATCACCCCACATGGTAAAGAAGAAAAATGAAGTAAATCCTTATTTCAAATATTACCCTCTTCAAATGAATATATGACCTCTTAAAAGTAAAGAAGGTATAAGAAATAACAATACAGCATTTCTGTCCCTAAATTATGCTTACGGAACCTGTACTGGAGGGCGCCACCTGTCCTGGAGGTGCTCAGTCCATAAAGCAACAAACTCTCATTCCGCTTCACTTGTACCTGTGTCTTCAAAACATATGTATATTTCTCACACATTTAGTGCAATAAAACCCTCTGTGTGGGGGGGACACCTGTGATCTCAGAGGATGTCACCTATGTTATCTGAGTGGGAATTAACCCTAAGGTGAGCTCAGCAGATCTTCCTGACAATGTAGCATTACCAAATGCAATGCTAGTGAGTATCCGACTCAGACATGGCTCAGTCCTTAGTTTTATGTGAAGAAGCCTTTTCTCCCAGTTTAATTCCATTTGCCCCTTTTATCTTACACAAGTCTCATCATCCTCAATTCTGTCAAAGCTGACCAGGGTAACAAGAAGGGATCTACAATGGAAACTAATTTCTAAAATGATGACAATTCAAAATAATATCAGCTCAGGCTTCCCCAGGGTGGAGGTAGAACAGCCAAGACCCAAGACAGTCCTTCTGGACTGCAGTTTATTTTCCTCTAGCCCTGCTGCTCCTCTGTCTGACTTCAGCCTCAGACACACAGAGGGGAATTCATGTGACAGTGTTCTCTTGACAAGAAGCATTTGTATAATAGACCCATGGAATGAAATTCTGCCACAGGGAGAAGTAGGTGTTACATGTAGAAAGAGCACCCACTCACTAACTTTGTTTTTACTCATCATCTTCATATTCACAGGCACACCTAGAAATGCTGTTTCTTCTTGCCTTACAAGTAAAAATTGATATATGCTCATCTAGTGAACTAAATTATGGTTTCTTTTTTGATTATTCTGCCATCATATATAGAATAGGAGATATTTTGATGTCTTGGTCAGAATGAAATATCTAATAAGGTGTTTTTAAAAAATCTATTATTGAAATGTAATTCCATTCAAGTCCATTTAATTTTTAAAATATGCAACAAACAGGAGTGTTCTGGCTACAGCAGTGCATACTGGCTGCACTCACTGCCCGTCACAGGTAGGCAGGTTGTAGTTTGAGCCTGGAGAGTTGGGATTGCTCTAACTACTCTGTATCTTCAATATTTAGTGTGGTTCTAGGCTGTTAGGGATGACTTGTGGGTTAGGTGTAAATCTGTCTCTCTCTCTTTCTCTCTCTCTCTCTCTCTCTCTCTCCACACACACACATGCACACCACTGATATCATTCACTGTGATTTCTAATTCCTCCTTTCCTTTGAAGCAAAAGTCTATATGGGGGGGGAGAAAAAAAGGGTCAAGTGAGATACAGTGCCCTGGGGCTCCCTTCCAGAACCACTTTTCTAATTGATAGGACACTTAATAAGGCTGTGGTTCCATTGGCTCATGGCTTTGCTCCCTTTGAATGGAGGTGATTTTGTTTGTTTGTTTGTTTTCCTAAGCAGAGAGTTTAAATATCACCATGTTAGAAATGTCTGGAATGCTCCCCTGGCTTTGTTGCTCCCTGTCTACTTGACCTCTCTAAGTTACATCAGTAGTGCCTGAGCCTTATTCTACCCCTGTAAGGGGAACTAATTAAATCTATTTTCAAAATTTTCTGACAGACATGTCTGTCCATACCTATTACCAGCCAATTCTAGTACTTAATAAACACTCAGTTAAAAAGTGAATTTCACAGTAGAGGTTCTTCATAAAATCTTGTGAAAAGTGAGGGGCAACAAAGATTAAAGGCAGAGAAGCAGACACAGTTATTTCCCTCCTCTTGGGTACAATAACACACTAAATGGAAACAGAGCTTCGGAGGTTTGTAGAAACTCGATGAGTAGAAAGTCTCATGGCTCCAAGAAAAGGGAGAGATTTTATTATATTTATAAATAAAAATGGTCACGTTTCCATTAGACGAAAGGCAAATTTGTCATTTTATATTGTCCTATTTCTGAAGCAAAAGTCATAACAAATTCCTTAAAATATACTAGGGATTTTGTTTATGCTATCTTCTCTAATATTTGTCTGCTATGATCGATCATGTTCTATTCTTCTCAGCTAAGTGCTCAAACATTGAGGTAAGAAATTAATAAATGATAAAATCTGAGGTAAGAGATAAATAAATGGTAAGAAGAAATTGTGCTAGGAAGGATCAAACAAGTGATGCTGTCTGTCTCTGGTGCTGTTTGGGTGAAAAATTGGCCATTCCTAATATTATTAAGTGTTGGGTTTTATCCACCAAATGTTCATATTCACAATTTATATAGCTTCAAAAGAAAGCTGGACCAACATATGTAAAATACACTTGATTTAGTTTGAAAATTATTTTGTAAATAATTTCTCTTCCATTGCCCTTCTATAGCAATGAATTGTTTCATAGCAACACTTATTTTGGGTTATGTGTATAACTTTTATGAGTGTAAAAATAAAACTAACTTAAACCAAGACGATTTCAGCACCTAGAACAGGGGTTTGGACACAGAAAAAACTTGACGTTTCTTAGTCACTGGTATGTTATATTGACTAATGTAAAAGTAGGGTTCAAAACACAGAAATAGCACTTCCTGTACACTCATTGATATGCAGCACTGGAGGGCCATATCGTCCAAATCTATGGCTCTGTGCCTAACTGCTACAAATGTGAGGAGATAAAGTTGTTCTAAAGTAAAAAGACCCTGGGGTAGATGAAAGCTGCATTCAGCTGCATCTCTTAGGCTTTTCCTTGCATTTAGTATTTGTAAGTTGCTTTTGAAAGGATTAAAGTAGGTCTCATTTACCCATTGTTTTATTGTTTGTTTTTAAAAGTGAACTTGATATGCAAATGAGTGTTACTGTTCTTAAATAACCTATTTAAGTTGTTTTGGTTACTTGTTTTCTTTACCCTGTACTTTGGGTTGAACTAACCGAACATGTAGTCCTAATGTGGTTGCTTAGTTCTCTTTAACAATAGGATATAGCAGAGAGTCTGAAAATCCTCTTACTTAAAAATCCATTTCTTTCTTTTGTGTGGAAGGAAGCTTTTACCACAAGTGGGTGAAGAAGATTACTCTCAAGTGTGATAAGTACATTTCAGAAAAAATCTTAAATCTAAGTTTTATTGTCAAATTATCTCTTGTTCTCTCAAACTCCAAATTTTACTTTCTTTTATTCGAAAAAAGGATTTAGCCTTTAAGTGGTAGTCATCAGAGGACATTCTTTTCCCTATAGGCTCAGTGTGATGTAAAGACAACTCGCTGGGTGGCAGGTGCCATGCATTTGTTTTGAAGGCACCAGAATTGAAAGCACTTTCTTACTGCTGTTTGTTTTAGAGTTCTCCTCAAATTAAATTCCCCTTTGCTGTGGATAAGCACATTAAGCTATTATTCATTGAAATTCATTTCAATGAATTTCTGTATAGAAACTAAGAAAAAATGGAATGAGAGAAGGTATTGTAAAGGGCAGCTGATGACAACAGTTGATCTTGAAATACTGGAGCAGACCATGAGAAAAAAAAATCCTTATGAAATTGAAAAGTTCCTATTTCTTTTCAGGTCCTGAGTATTTTTATGTTCAATTCATTTGCTTTCTCAAAATATGCTGTCCTTTACTGTCTTTTTGCTCTACTGCCCAATAGCATTCAAGTACTACATAGAAAAATTCCTTATCTTGGGAAATAGGCTAAAATCATAATATCATTTTCCAGAAATTCAGTGTGAAAAACAGTAAGTTCTAGACATGGTAACTCACCATCCCATTAATAATAATACATATTATTATTGTTAGGGATATATGCAACATATGCCAGTATAACTAAATTATTGTTTAATGTTTTGACTCACTGAAAGTTAAAACAAAAAAGTTAAGAAAATTTATTAGAAAAGCATTCATGCTAAAAAATGATTGGATTAGAATAATAATTGATTATATTAGACTTAGCTCTTATCTTAGCTTATGCTCTTGCATTTTCTTTTCTTTTTTCTTTTTCTTTTCTTTTCTTTTCTTTTCTTTCTTTCTTTCTTTCTTTCTTTCTTTTTTTTTTTTTTTTTTTTTACTATATCTTTGTCTTTCCCTCACAAAACACCACATGGTCAAGGCAATTCAGACATTCCACTGATATAAACTTGCTAACCCATATAGGACAGTTCACCTCTGAGGTGGGATTTTAGCAATCTCTCTGCCTAGATGCTTGATTTATTTTCTTTGAAATCTTCATTCTCTTGTATTACAGGGGGGAGGGGGGTGAAAGTACATCCTAAAACAAAATTAGAGTAATACTTTGATCTATATTTCAAAAAAAAAATCCAATTTAGGTTGATAGAGAAAACAAAAGTTTATAGAATGTTATTATAATATCTAAAATTATGAGATTGTGAGATTCACATAGCATGAACAAATGCTTAAGGAACATAACCAGGAGAAGAATTATAACCAAAGATTTGTTGTGACAGAAAAGCTTTAATGAAAGGAGCACAGGGAGTAAAATGGAGGGTCTTGTACTGGCAGAGAAGAAGGGAGAGGATATCCCATATAGAACTGCTGTAGTGGAAAGTCAGCTGACCATCATGGCAGAGCAAGGATTCCTGACAAACGATGGAAAGTTGGGCTGACCCTCACTGCAGAGATCAAGGATTCCGACAAATGAGGTGCCACTGCTCAGTTCTGAGCAACCGTGTGACATTTTCAACATGTTCTCCAGGAAACATAATTTGTTGGGTTTTAGAAGATAAGCTGTGGTTAATCTTAGGGAGGAGAGAGAGAAAATCAGGAACAGCAACCTGAAAGCTGTTGTAGCAGGTACAGGAGGCTGGGGTCTTGCCCAAGGCCACACTGCAGAAAAGGGGAGGAGAAGGGCAATGTCCAGGCAGGGCTGATCTGCTCTGGTAGGTGACACCTTCTGTGAGTCCCCATGGCTTTCAGCTGCAGTTCTCATTAACATTTTCAATGAATGTTATTTTATAGGAATAATATAAGAATTAAATTCTTTGATATTATAAAATGCAATGTATTTCCAAGGAGATAATGGGAGATTACTGTTTTATTTATATGGCATTCACTGGGTGAAAGAAACATGTAGTAGGTTTCTAACTACAGTAGCACTTCTGTAAGTTGACCACCCAAGAGACAGTAGCAAACATGTCAACATACGGAGGTGGTCAACACAGGGAACTAGGCCTGCTGTGCTGATACGTACATGTAGTGCACATACTGGTCTATGAAAACTATGTCAACTAACTTAAAGAGCTGGTCAGTGTAGGGAGGTGGCCAACTATGGAGTTTCTTCTGTAGTTATTTTCTCTATGGGTAATTATTTTCCATTGGCCTATCATGACATGCAATACTGAAGAGAAGATTGCTTTTACCTCACAAGACAGAGAGTTGTTGTGTGTACAGGTTTCATTGGGAAGCTTTTGTGTGCCTAGATGGACAAGTGTCATGTATAGAGAGGAAAGATCAAACCATCTAGATTGATCCCTAACTAAACGTTACTGTGCATATGAAGGTAGGCTTATATAATTACTAATGTTTGCAAAATAATACAAGATACTAAAGATAAATAAGATAAATTAAAGGAACCAAATAAGTTGATAGGAACAAATAAAGATATATAAAGTCATCAAGAGCCTGGAAACAGAATTTGTTCCTAAAAATATAATCCATAAATGAAAAGTCAGAGGTGTCCTTAATCTGATAGCTCATTTTTTTTTTTTTTTTTTTTTTTTTTACATCTGAAATTTTTCTGATATTATTTGCACAGCTTTCTCATAAGCATTTTTTTTTTCATGGTACCAGTCCCTCATATTTTTCTCTTAACAAACAATTTTCTCTGTGAATAAAACTAGTTTTTTTAGAGATGTAATATTTCAGGAATGAGGAGGTAGGATATGTGGGCTTGTGGTAAACAGCGAAATACAAATGAATAAGATGAGAGACGTGAGTATGGCAGACACCTGCCTATTCAGATCTTTGCTTCATTTCTCATGGCAATGGGTACAAATACCTGGTTCCTCTTAGATTAAAAAATTCAGATAAACGAGACTTCATAATCATCGTTCCCTCTTCCCTGTATTTTGAATGGCTACATTATCAATGTGTTGACCCATTATCACTACCTTGCCTTTGGCACTAATGTGAAAGCTTCATTAAGGTCCTGTGAGCTTCTCAGTCCTTCTTCATATTAGTTTGGATGTCACAGACAGGTTCATTGGTTTGAGTAGAAACAGAAATGTGTTCCATTTTCTTGTCCACAGAGCTGTCCATTCACCTCTGAATCTGAAAACCCCCACTTCTGTCCAGTCTCAGCAGATTTGCACAAGGGGCTCTCTACTTCCCCCTGAGCTCATGTAGAATCTCACATGGTTCCCTACTCATTGGATCTATCTGCCTTCAGGCCCAACCCAGCCCATAGGGTGAGTGCTTATCCAAAACACAGCGGGGACCAGGCAAAGATGGTGGCACATACAGCTCCCAGCAATGCTCTGTCACTATTTTCTACAGTAATAATATAATAAGGAAATGAATTTTCAGAACTATAAGCTGTTATCGCTTCAAAAACTTCTCTGAGACCTTTAAATTGTATACTCTAATATCAAGGGCAGAAAAATGTATTCTATGTCTTAGAAAGATGTACCTCAAAATATATTTTTACTGTTTACATTTGCTGCCTACAGCAATATACTCCACCCATCTAGAGAAATCCTGCAAATGAAATGGCTCATCCCCCACAAGGAAGAGTAAATGAAGCATTCTATAAACAGGTAAATATAAAGGGTAACTCCAAGTGTCCGTAAGAGAAAAGGACCACATGAAAGGAACACCTGTTTCTATTTTTGCTCATTCTAAGAGACAGAGCCATCACTTCCTTTTTCATCTCTAGGGTTTGATAGAATGCAACACAGGAGCACTTTCTAAAACTCACTCTATTCACATCTGATCTTGGAGATAATAGGAAGAAAGCTCTTTTCTCTCTTAATGCTGTTAATAAGGCAAAGATCTACTTTTGCCTCTGAAAACACAAAAGAGCTGCCTCTGAGAGTCTGTAATGCCTTGTCTGAGTTTTAAGATCAGCTGCCACTTCCCAAGCAGGTGTGCTTCAGATCACGTTAGACCGTACAATAACCAATATGAAAATATGCAAAGACAACAGTACCGTAAGATGGTGAGGTTAGAAAGAAAAAAAAAGAGAAAGAAGTATTTGGCTCAATCTTGTGTGAGATAGTTGTACAAATGACTTAACAGATACCTCTTCACTGTGATGCTTCTGTACTTGAAAATAGAGAATGTAAATTAAGAGAGATTTCGTGGTAGTGGTTGTTATTTTGGTATTTTCATCCATCTCCATCTGTGGGAAACATCATGCACATCAGCAGTTTTTATTTAATTTTATTTTTATTTATTTATTTATTTACTTACTTACTTACTTATTTATTTATTGCAGTTTTTGGCTGGGACTGTGTTTGAACCTGACACCTCCAGCATATGGGACCGGCGCTCTAATCCTTTGAGCCACAGGTGCCGCCTTTAATTTTATTTTTAATGTATTATATTATTAGAGTAGTAGGTTCACAGAAAAATGGAGTGGGAGGTACAGAGATTTCCCACAGACCCACTCCCTGCATCTGCCTGCCTTCTCCATTACTGGGATCCTCCACTAGAATGGTCCACTTGTTACAATTGATGGAGGTCAATGAAAATAATCAGTAGCCAGGGGCCGTACTTTCCAACAGGGTTCACTCTTGGTGATGCACACAGCATGAGTTTGGCTGACTGGATAATGAGTGCACCCACCCTTACACTAAGTAGTGTCACACGGAACACTTTCACTGCCTAACAATCTTGCCTGCATCTTCTCCTCATCCTTTCCTCACCCTTGACCTTGGTAATCACTAATCTTTTTACTCTTCCCACAGTTTCGTCTTTTCTTGAATGTCATACAGTTTTAATCATACAGTTAGCCTTTTCAATATGCATTTCAGTTTTGTCTTTGTTTTACATCGTTTGCTAGCTCACTTCTTTTGAGTGCTCAAAAACACCCCATTGCCTGGGTATACCACAGTTTATCCATCTTCCAAGTGGGGAACATCATGAGGCCTCCAACTTTGGTAATTGTTAATATAAATAAAGTTGCTATAAACATTCATATGCAGGCTTTGGTGTGGACAAAAGATTTCGATTTCTTTGGGAAGCACAATTGCTGAACTCTATAGGAAAACTATGTCGTATGCCAAGTTTACAGGAAAGTGTTGAACTGTCTTCCAGCAGGTCTGTACCACTGGCTTTCCCATGAGGAATAAAGAGGCAACCTGACCACTCTGACTGCATTGGTCCAGACTGTGGCTGCAGCACTGCAAATTTCACCCAAATTTCTAATAGGTCTGTGCCGTCTCATTGTTGTGTCAGGTTGCATTCCCTGATGATGTGTGATGTGGAACACCTTTTTATATAGTACTCATTTACCATCTGTGAATTTTCCTTAGTGCGATGTTTCTTAAGGTCTTTGGTACAATTTTATTTTATTTTTTTGAGATAGAGTCTTCGTCACGCTGTGTACAGTGCCATGGGGTCATAGCTCACAGCAACCTCAAACTCTTGGGCTCAAGAAATCATCTTGCCTCAGCCTCTGTAGCTGGGACTACAGATGCCCTCCACAACACCTAGCTAGTTTTCTATTTTTAGGAGAGACGGGGTCTCACTCTTGCCCAGGTTAGTCTCAAACTCCTGAGCTGAAGCAATGCACCTGCCGTGGCCTCCCAAAGTGCTGGGATCACAACAGTAAGCCACCACTAGTGGCTTTGACACCTTTTAAAAAACCTGCCCAGACAGATTGTTTTCTTATTGCTGAGTTTTAAGTGTTCTTTGTGTCTTTTGGATAGTAGTCTTTTATCAGATAGGTCTTTTGAAAATGTTTTTCCCAGTCCATAGCTTGTTCTGTCTTTCTCTTGATGATTTCTTTCACAAAATGTACGTTTTTAATTTTAATCAAGATTAACTTTTCAATTCTGTGCCTTCGATGTATCTAAAATGTCATCAAACCCAAGGTCATCTATATTATTTTTCTATGTTATTTTCAAGTAGTTTTACAGTTTTTCATTTTATTTTTAGGTCTGTAATGCATTTTGCGATAATTTTTGTGAAGGGTGTCTAGAGTTACTCATGTATTTATTTTTGCATCTGGATATCCAGTCTTCCCATAACCATTTGTTCAAAGGACTATTTTTCCCCTTTGTATTGCTTTTGTCCTTTAGTCAAATATGTCAGCTGACTATATTTCTGAAGAGGTATTCTGTTCCATTGATTTGTTTTTCTATACTTTGGCCTACACCAAGCAGTCTTAATTACTGTCGTAAAGTTGGTTAGAACCAGGCTTTCAACATGGGTCTTCTCCTTCAATGTTGTGCTACCTACTCTGAATCCTCTGCTTCTTCACACACATCTATTTGTTTACTTGCTTGTTTGTTTATTGGTTTATCGAGACAAGGTTTCATTCTGCTCCCTGGGCTGGACTACAGTGGCATCCTCATAGCTCCACCCGTGGCCGGCTCTCTCCGAGAGCACCGTGAGTCATCAGAGAAGTGACCCACAGCGAAGGAGAAACAGGTGGGGTGATCTGAGACTGAAAGGTACCTGGGAAAGCATCAGGGAAGAAATTGTCAGAGCTCTACACTCCCCCCAAGCACCGCTACAACCGGACCTGTGACGGGCTTCCCACAGCAGAGGCCTCTGGAATGGCCAGGGAGCTATTTGCAGACTGCGACTGCAGGATCTGGAGAGTAGACACAGTGGAGCTGCTCCCAGGTCACTGCAGCCAGTGCTAATGTGTGCTCTGAGCCCCGGAGAACCCAGTCTGCAGAGATAATGCTGGGAGGGCAGGTGCTCTCACATGCATTGGGTGTCGTGTACATGCAACCTCCCTCAGTCACCTCTTGGGAACTGCGCAGACTAGGCTCCCGCAGCATTCGAGCCCTCCCCACTACTGTCTGGAGAACTCTGTCTCTACTGCCTGAGCCGCACCACAGCAGCCACTATGGTCAGACTTGGGCACCGCACTAGCACCTCCTGCAGTTCTGCAACTGCCTTGCTGCTGGCGGCAGTACTGGGACCCACCCTGGTGCTCACAAACTTCCTGGCTCCTGCTCCTCCAAGGCCTGTGGTCCTGCAGCATGTCCAGGCTCCCCCCAAAGCCCCTCAGCCTGCCCAGGCATTGGCCAAGGTTTCCTGACCCACACGGACCTTGCCAAGGTCCTGCAACCCACACAGGTGCCCACCAGACTCTGGAACAAGTCAACCTAACCTATGACATTATTCCCATCAGTGTGTGGAACAGTTTCTGAAATTAATTATACCTTAGGCCACTTAAACAAGGCTCAGCAAATTCAAAACAGTCAAAGTCATGCCATCTATTTTCTCAAGTCTTTGTAGGATAAAACTAGAAATCAATACCAAGAGACACTCAATTCTGTACAAAATCATGGAAACCAGACCACTTGCTGCTGGAATCTCCTCCAGTCAATGGTTAAATTAAGATAGAAATCAAAAGATTCCTAGAACTGAATGACAAAGTGGACACAGTTTTCCAAATTGATGGGGTAGAGGGACAGAGTAAATGCGTTCCTAAGTCAAAAACTTGTAGCCTAAAATACCTTCATCAAAGAAGAAAGTTCACAAATTAACAACCTTATGTCACATCTTGTGGAACAAGAAAAAGAAAAAGAATAAACCACGCCCAGGGCCAGTAGAAGAAAAAAAACAAAGTTTAGAGCAGAACTAAATGAAACATAAACAAACAACAAAAAGAATCAATGAAATAAAAAGTTAATTCTTAAAAAAGACAAACAAAATTGATGGTCCACCAGCCAGATTAACCCGAAATAGAAGAAAAAGGACTCAAATAAGCATAATAAGAAGTGAGAAGGGCACATTACAACTGATACCACAGAAATTAAAAAAAAAAAAAAAATCTGAGAGTACTCTGAAAATCTTTACACAAACAAACTAGAAAACCTCAAGGAAATGAATAAATTTCTGGAAACACACAACTCCTTAAAATCCTGAACAGCCCAAATAATGAGCAAAGAGATGGAAGCAGTAATAAAAAATCTCCCAAGGACAAAAAAAATAAATAAAAAATGCCCAGGGCAGCACCTGTGGCTTAGCGGCTAGGGCGCTGGCCCCATATGCCAAGGGTGGTGGGTTCAAACCCAGCCCCGGCCAAACTGCAACAAAAAAATAGCTGTGCGTTGTGGCGGGCGCCTGTAGTCCCAGCTACTCTGGAGACTGAGGCATGAGAATCGTCTAAGCCCAGGAGCTAGAGGTTGCTGTGAGCTGTGTGACGCCATGGCACTCTACCAAGGGCGATTAAGTGAGACTCTGTCACTACAAAAAAAAAAAAAAAAAAAATGCCCAGACAAGACAGATTCACAACTGAATTCTACCAGACTTACAAAAAGGAACAAAAATTATTCCATAAGATGGAGAAAAAGGGAATCTTCCCTGAGTCGTTCTACAAACCCAGTATCACTTTGATGCTGAAGTCAGTGAAGGGCGTAACCGAAAAAGAAAACCACAGACCAATATCTATTATGAACATGGGCACAAAATTCCCTCAAATAAATATTAGCAAACTGAGTTCAACAGCACATCAAAAAGATAATTCACCACAATCAAGTGGGTTTCATCCCAAGGACGGAAGGGCGGTTCAAGATAATGCAAATCAATGAATCTGACAGGACACATAAGCAAAAGATGATAAAACCGTTTTATCATCTTACATAGACGTATAAAAAGCATTCAATAAAACCCAGCAACCTTCATGACGAAAACCCTCAGCAAACTAGGCATAGATGAAGCATTTCTTTCAAGGCAGGTTTATTGGCAAAATATTTTCTCAACTTTTGTCTAAGCAGAAAGTATTTCTCCTTCACTTCTGAAGGATAATTTCTCAGAATATAAAATTCTGTGTATTTTCTTCTCTCAACCCTTTAAATATTGCATTCCATCCTCTTCTTGTTTACATAGATTCTAAGGAGAAATCAGATGTAACGTTAATTTTTTACCCTCTCTAGGTAGGGTATATTTCCCCCCTGGCTTCTTTCTGGAAGAAAGAAATTTTTTCTTTAATTTTTTTTTATAATTTGAATATTATATGCCTAAATATAGGTTTTTTGTTTGTTTGTTTGTTTTCTTTGATCCTGGTTCTCTAACTTCCGGGATCTATGATTTGGTCTAATCTTCACTTGGGGAAATTCTCAATCGTTAGATTTTCACCTACTTCTGTTTCCTTTTTTCCTTTTTGTCCTTCTTTTCTTTTCCTTTTCCTCCATACATCACATGTATGTTTACACACATTTTAGTCATCTCACAATTCTTCAGTATTTAGTTTTGCCTTGGTGTTTTAACTCTTTGCTTTTCAGTTTGGGAGGTTTCTGTTGAGATGCACTCAGGTGCGGAGATTCTTTCCCCTTCATGGTATTTTTACTTATTTTTACTTATACTTTCCCCTTCATGGTATTTTTACTTATCTTTTCTTATGTCTCCCTCTGTGTTCTGGATGCTGTCTACTTTAGCCATGAGAGACTTGTGCATATTAACCGTAATTCTTTTGAATTCCTGTTCTGATCATTTCTACACACTTGCCATATCTGTGTCTGGTTCCTATGCTTGTCTTCTTGAGTGTCTTTTTTTTTTTTTTTTTTTTTTTTCCCTTTTAGAAAAACACTTGTAATTTTTATTGCTAGCTGGAAATTATATACTGGTTTGAAAAAAGAAAAAAAAAACAAACTGCTGTCAGTAGGTGTTCAGCAAGCAGTGATCACATGCGGGGAGAGGAACACTCTTCTCCCTGTGCTTTGCAGCGTCAGTCTCTAAGACGTGCTGTCTCTATCCATGCCTATAACTTGACAAGTGCTTCCCCTGGTATTGAGCGTGAGTGAAAAAGGATGTCAGGAGCAGGCTGGTTTGGGTGTCCCCTTCCTTCACACAGAAGATCTATATAAAGAAAAAAAAAAAAAACTATTGAAAATTTGAACAATGATTTATCTGACTATGTGTGCACATGTATGTGCACATGTGTATTTGTATGTAAAAAAAAAATGACAGAGGGACCCCTGGGAGGAACTAGGGTCATTTCAATTATAGAAGGCACAGGCACTATCAGTGGGGCAGTAAAGCATAATTTTTGAATTTGAACTTAGATTGATTGTAAATGTATACTACAAGTCATAGAGCAACCGCTAAATTAGTAAAAAAAAAAAAGAAAGAAAAAAAGAAAGAAAGAAAAAGTAAAAATGACTTGCTGGGAAAGTAGAGAACAGGGAACCATATAAAGTTCCAAGCTGAAAGGTTAGAGGGGCTGCAGTTGAAAAAGGCTTGAATCAGCTGGAGTTGGGTATTTCCCTTCTTCCAGGTGAATTAGACCATGATAAATCCCTAGCAGGGTAGGCTCTTGTTCAGTAGAGTCTTCTGTTAAGAACAGAATGCTCCTGTATTTCAAAAAGGTTTACTTTCCTCTCCCTCCAAAAGCACGCGGATATTTTTTTCTCTTACATTTAGGAGTTCTTATATTGAGCTCCTGGATATAAAATTCACAAAAGTGTGGGTGAATGACCCTCCCTGGAATTTAACTGTCACAAGGATCTGCAATTTGGCCTCCAGCAATTTATCAATTACAATGCAAGATTTGCTTAGTACAGCATTGGTTCCTACGGAGGCTTCTGCTCCTGTTAAGTTGTGATTTTCTGTATTCACCTGACTGTGTTTCCAGTTTTAGAGACCTATAACCTCACTTCTCTTATGAATCTAAAAGAGTCGTCAATGTTTCCACATTTGTTCAGTTTTTTACTTGTTGTTAGGTTAGATTGGGGACTTCTAAGTTTCTTTCATAACACACCAGAACCTGGAAGTCCAAATGTGCCCGTTGTCAGTGCAGTTGTCAGAGACACATGTATAAGTGAACTGCCAGGGCAACTCCTTGTAAGAAAATTTAATTAATGGTTATTTTCCTGAATGTAAAACATTGCTTAGTCAATGTGTCATTGAAACTGCAGGAATGTTTTGGTCCAGGTCCAATTGCTTGTCACAGGAAGATCCAATTACTGAAACTACAAGGATGTTCAAGAAGAAAAGAATTTCAGTATAATAGACTTCTCTTAGAACAAACGGGAGAAGCTGCCTCCAGTCCATCTGTCCAGCTATTGAAATGATGATTTTGGAAGGAGGGGCCACGTGCCTGGACTAACACAGGCCTGGGCTTTTGTTGCCACCACAGGGGATGAGGAGTCTTGGCATCATAAAATCTGCCCAGGGGCCTTCGGAGTCCCAGCTCCAAACATCCATCATTTTTGAGGAGGATTGAGGATTCAAAAGATCAAGTAGTTAATTAAGAGAAAGGATTGTGTAGGGGTTATTGAAATTTGTTCAAAGGAGGGGGGACAACAGGTAACAAATCTAATTTACTTCAAATGTTAAATATAGCTATTTTGTCTTGTCTGAAAATACTCTTTCTATCACTGACCATACTCCTTAGAAAGAAGCTTTGGAAATTAAACATTAAGACTGACACAAAATGGCTCCTGGGATTTAATATACCAGATGTCAATAGTACAGACAAGTGAAAAACAACTCAAGGAAAGGCAGTATATATCCACGGTAGGTAATTTTGGAATGGTCAAAGGTTGTCTGATATGACAGATAAAATGTAAGCATGGAATTCACTGGGTGGCAACTTGGAAAGTAATCATAGCCTGGATAGGTACTAAAATCCTCAGAGGGAATGGTGCCATGTCATCTGATATACTCTTCTTGTGCTAAAATAACACTTGTCATAATTGAGGTTGTGTAAATGACATTTTTATTTCCTTAATCCAGGATTAAGGGGATTTATCATACTAATGCTGCTATTTTCTGGATGATTTCTCCAAGGTAGATTTTGGCTATTTTAATTCTAAAGATTTTTTTTTTTTTTTTTTTTTTTTTTTTTACTGTTAATATGTAGAACTGGGGTATTTCTCTTCTTTAAGTGATTTTTGAAACTAGTACTATGGATTGCTTTTAATCTATAGCAATCTGATTTTCTAATTATATGGTATTATAAAATAATGAGTATACCTGTATAATCTCAGGGTATAAAAAAGTGTCACTGGATATACTTTATATAACTATATATAAGAATAGGTAAATAATTTAATTCTATATGAATATTTCTCTAACTCAGATGAAACACAAAACTGTCTTCATTTGAAGGTGACATATACATGGCATTAATTGTGAGATGTTAGATACCTCTGACAATGTAATTTAAAGTTATTTCAAATGAAACCATCCTTACAAGTGGTGAAGCCTAAGGAAATAAACTAATCATTTTTATCTATCTCTTCAGAAACCATTTAATTTATTTTCTAGTTTTTATAATGAAATTTCACCCTCAATCTCTGTTTCAAAGCATTAATGCTATTTTTAACTTCAGTGATTAATTGCCTGAAAACCAGTATAAATTATATATTTGGTCCATTATTATCTATTTTAGTCATAAACTTAATTTTCATTTGAAGACTGAAATAAAATATATCTAGAGTCAGATAATAATTTGTCCCCAATATCTGAGAGCAAAGGTATATCATAAAAGTCATTAAAATAAGTTGAATTAAAATAAATAATATTTTCAACTAAATATATATAGTGTATATATTTATACTTACCCCTTACACACACATATATCTATAAATTCTAACTACATAAAATTTAAAATAAAATTTTATCTGAAAAATAAAACTAAACATAATGAACACAATTTTTACTCTTCTTGTATATAAAATTAAGCTGTAATAATCACTACGTGATATAGTTAGAACAACATACTATACCTTGATTCATTTGTAACAGAATTATTATGGGTAGAATTATGTTCCCCTCCATTTCAAACAGAAAGATACAGTAGAACGTCTGGAAGTTGACCACCCAACGTGCGGAGGTGGTCACCATAAGGAACCAGGCCTACTGTACTGATACATACATGTGGTGCATGTCTGGTCTATGAAATTTAGATCAACTTAAAGAGATGGTCAGTGTAGGGAGGTCGTCAACTGTGGAGATTCCACTGTATTTTGAAGTTTGAACCTTCAGTGTCTCAGAATGTGCCCTTATTTGTTTATATTAGGGTCATAAATTAACATGAGGTCACACCAGAGTAGGGTAGATCCTAACACTATATAACTGGAGGACCTATAAAAAGATGAGAATAGACAAATATATAGACATGTAGTGATAACACCATGTGGTGATGGAGGCAGAGGTCAAAGTGTTGAATCAACAAGCCAAACCAATGCTGAGAGTTGCTGACTAAGAGAAAGGACTTCATGAAGTCTTCACTAGAGCTTTCAGAGAGAGCATGGCCTTGTTGATACCTGGATTTCATATTTCCAGTTGCCAGAGAAAGAATTGCTGTTGTTCTAAGATAACCCATTTGTGCCACTTTGTTATTATACTCCAGAAAACTAACAGTAATTTTCAACAAAATTCCCTAAAAGCAAGGTGATAGTAACTTAAAACACCCCCCACACACACTCTTGAACACCTCATCAATTTTCTGATGCAAATTGGAAAAAATAAAGACAAGTTATCCCTGTTTGCTTGTGATATAAACTTATATCTAGAAAAACTCAAGGGCTCCACCAAAATCCTCTTAGATTTGATAAATGAATGTAGTAAAACTGGAAGATAAAAAATCAATGCACAATACCCAATAGTGTTTCTATACACCAATAGGGAGCAGTCTAGCTGGGAGTGAAATCAGGAAGGCAATTCCACTTACAATAGCTACAAACATAAAATACCTAGGAATTCAAAGATGTGGATCTATACAAGGAAACCACACACACACACACACACACACACACACACACACACACACCCTCCATCTATGTTTGTGAAATCATACATGACACAAACTAATGGAAAAACATCCCATGCTCATGGATCAGAAGAATTAATACTGTTAAAATATCCATACTTTCCAAAGCAATCTACACATTCAATGCAATCCATATCAAAATGCCAACATCATTTTTCACAGAATTAGAAAAAACAATTCTATAATTCACATAGAGCCAAAAGTATCCCAAATGGCCAAAGCAAAAAGTCTAAGCAAAAAGAACAAATTATTTGAATTATCTAATTTCAAATCATACAAGTCTATCATAACCAAAACAGCCTAATGTGATTATAGAAATGAACACTTAGATCAATAGAACAGAGTAGAGAACCTAGAAATAAAACCAGCCAATCTCTGATGAAGTCGATAACATGTGTTGGTGAAAAATGCCCTTTTAGATAAGTGGTGTTTCCATGTGCAGAAGGGTGAAGCTGAACCCTGTCTCTCATCATCCACAATGTTCAACTCAAGATGGATTAAAGACATAAATGAAAGTTCCAAAAGTGTAAAAATCCTAGAAAAAACGTAGGAAAAACTCTTCAGGACATTGTTCTAAGCAAAGGATTTATGACTAAGATCTCAATACTACAAGCAACAAAAACAAAAATATACAAATGAGACTTAATTATACTAAAAAGCTTCTTCACAGAAAGAGAACTAATCAATAAGAGTCAATAGCCAATTTGTAGAATGGGAGAAAATATTTGAAAAATATGCATGTGATTAGGGTCTAATATCCACAGTATACAAGGATCTGAAACAATAACAAAAAAACCCAAATAATCTCATGATAACCGACAAAGTATATGACTAGATGTTTTTCAAAAGAAGACATACAAATGGCCAAGAAGTATGTGAAAAAATTTTTATCATCTCTAATTGTCTGAGAAATGTAAATTAAAATCACAATGAGATATCATTTCACCCCAGTCACAATGGTGGCTATTATTAAAAAGTCGCACAGTAACAGATGTTGGCAAGGATGCTGGTGAGAGTGCAGACTGCTGCAGCCACTGTGGAAAATATTACACTTCTCAGAGAAATAAAAGTGGAACTACCATTCCATCCACTAATCCTATTGCTTATCTACTCAGAGGAAAGAAAATCAACATTATCAAAGACATACCTGCATCTGGGTGGCGCCTGTGGCTCAAACAAGTAGGGCGCCAGCCCTGTAAGCCAGAGGTGGCAGGTTCAAACCCAGCCCCAGCCAAAAACTGCAAAAAAAAAAAGATAGACCTACATCTGTGTGTTTATCACAGTAGCATTCATGATAGCAAAGTTATGGAATCAAGTGTCTATCAGCAGATGCCTAGCTGAAGAAAATTTGGCTTATAGACATAATGGAATACTGTAAAAATTAAAAATTTTATAGCTAAAAAAATTGAAATCATGTCTTTTTCAGCAATGTGGATGGAAGTAGAGGTAATTATCTTAAGGGAAACAAGTCAGGCACAGAAAGACAAATATCACATGTTCTCACTCATCAGTGAAAGCCAAGAATGTGCCTGTGGACATGGAGAGTGGGATGATAGGCAGTGGAGACGCAGAAAGCTGCAGGGAGGGGACAGATAATTAAAATTACTTAACAGATACCATGTACATTTCGGGGGTAATAGATACCATAAAAGCTCTGACTTTACCATTACACAATCCATGCATGCATAGAATTACATTTGTACCCTATAATTTTTTATACACATTAAAAATGATCTGGAAATTATTTTATGTGGAGTGTATATTATCCCATCCTTATATGTTTAATATAAATTGGTAGTGAAATTATCTGGCCTTGTTTTTCTGGGGATAATTTTAATTCAAAGTTAATTTCTATAACAGATGCAGCTGTAGTATTATCATAAATTACTTCTTGATTGATATTTCCAGTTAACATCTGGAATTTCAAGTAATTATTTCATTGTGTCCAAGTTGTCCATTTTTTAATTTGATATTGTTGATAATATTTACCTGTTATCTTTCTAGTATCTCTTTGCTTTGGAGTAATATCCACTCACTCATTTTCAATATGTGTAACTTGTATTTTCTCTTATTTCCAAGTTGGTCTGACAAGAGATTTGTTGTTTTTATTGATCTTCTTAACACACTTCAGATTTCATTAACATTCTTTATTGTCTTTCTGTTTTTTAAATTACATTGATTTGTATTCCTTAATTCTTCATATGTTTATTTTTGTTTTTAATATTTCCTACTTTTCTCTAGTTCTTAAGGTGGCATTTTAAATTTTGATTGGAGATTTTGTTTCCCTGAGCTGTAAATTTCCAAGTTCTGCTTTATATTATGTATTGTGTCATGCTATGCTTTTAAAATTTGTATTAAAAAAATTCTGATTTCCTTTTTTGTACCCATAAGCTATTAAGAAATATTTTATTTACTTTTGAAATATTTTGGGATTGTCCAGATTTATGTTAGGGAGTTCTACTTTAATTCCTGTGTAATCAGAGAATATAGTTAGTATGATTTAAACAATTTTGTATTTATAGAGACTTGTTTTATGGTCTAGAGTATAGGGCATGTGGATAGTGCTCAAAGTAAATTTGAAAATAATTTGAAAATAACTTTCCATTGGGTGGTGTTTTTGTAAATGTCATTTAAATAGAGTTATAGTTAGTGCTGCTTAAATTTTCTGTGTTTTCATCAAATCTCTAATTATTCTGTCAATTGTGAGAAGAGTGTTGAAACCTTCGAATAAAACTGAGTACTTTTCTACTTCTTCAGGTGGAAACAGAAACTATTTTTTGTCCTATATGATATATAAGAATTGTTCCATATTCTCCCTTGGGTTTATTTTTCCCAGAACTTGGAGGATTTTGTTCACACACATGTTCTGGTTAGCGCTCAGCAGAAAACTTGAGGGTATCTACGCTGTTCTCCAAAGCACTTGCAAATTCATTCATTCATTCTCTCTCTCCCAATTCTCCCTTTCCTTTTCACAAAGCCTTTCACACACACTTCCTCTTGCTCTCTCTCTTTCTCTTTTATTTTTAATGTATTTCTCTACATAACTGGTACTCATCTCTGCAAACTCTAGCCTCCTGGGATTCAGCTTTACCTTCTGAAGTAGATTACCTTCCCTTGCATTGCAGCCAACAAATTCTATTCATATACGTTGTGACCATCCTGGGGTTCATCTCACTTGTTCATCCTTTCAGACAAAACTATTCTTAGTGCCTCATGTCTAGGCCCTGAAAGCCTTTTTTTTTTTTTTTTGTATTTTATAATTTAAAAATTCATTTTAAATCCTGAATTCTCTCTTAATATCAAAGTATTTTCTCTTAAGAATGTATGAGGCATTTCAATAACACATGCTTGTTTGTATCTGAACCCTTTTAGTTTCCCTACACTTGAAATAATTTCTCCTTTAATACTTTTCATGTAAAAATTTCACCTTGCTTAGCCATTTCACCAGGTCAAACATTGGGAATATCCTTTAAATTTCTCAGTTTCTCATGTACAACACACATTTAATGCATCAGAAAATCCTCTCAGCTATACTTTTGAAATATGTCATGAATTTGCCCTATTTATGCCAATTCCAGCCCTATGTTTATAGATTAAATTACTACTATTTTTGGCCTGATGACTACATGACTCCACCTGTGCTTCTCTTTAGGGCATTCTCCAAAAAAATTAAAGAGTGATCCTTTGAAAGGACAAAACACGTAATGTCAGTCTTTTCCTCAAAATCTTCCAGCCGTTACTATCTTAAGAGATCTGTATGATTTAGTCCCTGGTTGCTTTTCTTATTTCCTATCATTCTACCTTTCCTTATTCTATTTTTGCCATAGTTCTTGGTCTCTTTTAAAAATATATGGAGCCTGTGCACCTCAGAGATTTTACAGAAATGCTTGTGCCTCATTTTGATCATAACTCAGTAAGAATATTGACTCTTCAAAGAAATCTTCTCTTACCATTGTCACTAAAAGCATTTCTTCTGTTCTGTTATTTGTGTGTTAATCTGTTGTTCTCACTAGAACACAAGCTTCATGAGAACAGGAGCTTCATTGTTAGTATCATGGCACCTAAAGCAGTGTCTGGTACTTTGTTGTTACTTATTAATTGTATGAGTAAGAAAAAAAAAATCTGTCAGTACATCACTGAATGTGGATTGGTAATCTGAAATATACCAAGTTGACCAAGTAAGCAGTGGAAAAGAAATACAAATCCTACCACTTAGAGATGGAAAGCTACTCTCTTGATGGGGGGCAACATACAGAAGGAATCTTATTCTCAGAACTCCACTGGGATGTGGGAGACGTGACCTAATTTCTATCAGAGAGACAGAATGAGGAGGGGGACAGGGAAGATGACCAACTGGAGCCAGATTTCAACAGAAGCTTCTATCCAGAGGGAAGGATAATGACCAGAAAGTACCCAATAAAGCTGAAGATTTGGAGCTGAGCTAAGAGAGAAGAATGATAACTGCACGTCACTTCTGCTGAGGCAAGCTGTAACTCCAAGGAAGCAAATTTCAATTACAAAACTCATCCCAAAGAAAAAGAGTGTCGGTCCCCTTCCCCAAGAGGGTTTTTTGCCCGCTGTGGGATCTCTACAAGTAAGCGGTAAACTGAGGACATCTTATCTCACCCCACAAGAGAGAGTTGCTGGAATCGGAGACTACTTCTCCAGAGGAACCCTGCTGTGAGCCTGGGAATTCTTTTGCCAGGCATGAAAGTTGAACAAACATTTTCCCCACCATTTTGAACTCCCAGTCCACCCATCCACCCTCACCTGGCTATCCAGAAGCCTAACCCCTTGCAGAGACTGGAATGTCTGCAGTTTATTGCTAGGCCAGGCTGTGGTAGTGAAGCTGCACTGTAACAGTGAGCCCAGTAGTAGCGCAGACAGACAAAGTGGGAGGCTGTCGGGCTTGGCTCTGCAAAAGTGTAAATCAGTGATGGGCAGAGGCTTGTGAGTTGCTTGAGCCTCTGAGCTGCACTGCCTGAGCCGCCACACGACCCAGGCTTGGTAGCCCGTGAGCCATGGGAATTGCCTCGGAGCCATGCACAGACACCTCCCACGAAGCTTCAGTGATGGTACAATGATCCCTCCAGGGTCTAATTTTGAAGAGACACCTCCCCAACTCTGAGGACTGCAAGAGGGAGCCAGACCTCACCCTATAGGGATACCTGAGCTGCAGAGTGGCTGGACCAAAGGCATGGTGACTGAGGAAGAAAACATTTGTTGACATGTTAGCCTCATGTTTGGACTGAGCTTAGGTGGAATACTCTCCAGGTTCTGTTGAGTACCTGAGGCAGGCAGGCTTCAGCTCTCCCTGCCAGCTGGTGGCAGAGGGTGGTGGCCAGTTGTGGATGTGTTGACTTTCATTTTGACTCCGGCAGGTGCAAAACTGTGGCACATTTGCTTATTGGAGGGAACTGGGCCACAGCCCTGTGGGTTTACCAGTGACTGGATGTGAAGGAGGTGCAAGTGAGGGGAAGATGTCCCGGTGCTCCGGTCCAACTCTTCTACTGGGTGACCCTTTCTGAATCCACAGAACACTGGGGTGAGTCACACTTGAGCTGCCAGTGGATTCCTGCTGTCTAGTTGCTGGAGACCTTTTGAACTCCCCCACGTGTTCTGCATTTGTGCTGACTAGGACAATTGGTTTGGAACTCTTGACCTGGGTTGATCACCTGGGGACCCTCCAAGGTTGTACCCTGGTTGTATTGTAGTGAGAAGGTTGGCTTCTCCTCTTCCAACTGTTGTCCATTGGACAACCCAAGAGGATGGGGTGTCTTTGTTGTCTATATTCTTCCACAGCTGATATTTCAAGCCAAAGCCACTGATTCATTAGGATTGGACGGAGTCTAGCTGAATACAAGACCGTGCAACCTTGCCCCGTCCCACCAAGCAGGTCCCCAGAGTCTCAGGCTGCAGTATTGAATGGGACCTTTGCAATGCTGTAGGGGAAAAGCCACAGTCACTCGTCCCAGCACTCTGGTAAAGGGCTGGTTAACTACAACTCCAGGTGCCCTCAATATAATTTCACCTTACCAGCTTCTATAGCCAAATGGTGAAAAGTAACCATGGGGTAGAAGCAATAAAAAAAATTCTAGCAACATGAATAATCAGAGTAGATCAACTCCCCCAACGTACAACAAAGGAGATGTAACAGAAGATCTCATTCATAAACAAATGGCTGAGATGTCAGAAATTGAGTTCAGAATTTTGATTGCAAATAAGAACAACAGAATTGAATTAAAGTTGGATTTAGAAGTTCAAAGAGCAATTCAAAAGTTGTCTCAAGAATTGAATGAATTCAAAGATAAAATCACCAAAGATTTTGACAAATTGAGTCAAGAAGTTGTATCCCTCAAGACCTGAAGAATATAGTAGAATCCCTCAGTAATAGAATGGAGCAGGCAGAAGAAAGGATCTCTGACATTGAAGACCAAACTTTTGAACACTCCCGAATGCTCAAAGATGAAGAGAAGAAGAGAATGGATCATTCCCTGAGAGAGTTGTTTTGTGGGACCACTCCAAGAAAGCAAACATTCACCTTATTGGAATTCCTGAAGGAGGTGAGAATGATCCGAAGGCATAGATGCTCTACTTCAAGAGAAAATAGAAGAAAACTTCCCAAACATGGCAAGAGATACTGAAATATAGGTAGCTGACAGTTTCAGAACCCCAGCACAACTCAATCCAAATAAAGCATCCCCTACACACATTGTAATTAACTCTACCAAAGTTAACATGAAGGAGAAAATACTGCAAGCATCCAGATATAAGAAAACCATAACCTACAAAGGGACAAATATCTCTCTGCTGAAACTTTTCAAGCCAGAAGAGGATAGTCATCGACCTTCAATCTTCTAAAACAAAACAATTTTCAGCCCAGGATCCTGTATCCAGCTAAATTGGGCTTAATTTATGACATAGAAGTTAAATTCTTTAATGACAGTCCCGCATTGAAGAAATTTTCCATAACTAAACCAGCTCTTCAGGATATTCTCATACCCATCCTCCATAATAACTAGCACAATGCTCTACCACCAAAGTAAATTCACTCAGAAATTTTTGATCATAACCCAATATCCACAGTGGTGAAAAGATTCAAAATTTCCACTGATCTTTTGAAAAACTTTACAGCCCAAATACTACCAACCTTCTCAACACTCTCAATCAATGTGAATGGCTTAAATTGTCCTCTAAGGAGGCACAGGTTTGCAGACTGGATACAAAATCTCAGGCTAGATATCTGCTGCATATAAGAATCTCATCTCATCTTAAATGATAAATATAGACTCAGAGTGAAGGGATGGACATCTATAATCCATGCAAATGAAAACCAGAAAAAATCAGGGATTGCAATTTGTAGATACATAAGGCTTCAAACCAACAAAAGTAAGGAAAGTCAAAGATGGTCACTTCATATTTCTTAAGGGAAACACTCAACATGATGAGATATCAATTATTAACATTTATGTGCCCAACCAGAATGCTCCTAAATTTATAAGGGAGACCCTAATAGACATGAACAATTTGATATCTTCCAGCACCATAATAGTCAGAAATGTTAAGACCCCTTTGGCAATGTTGGATAGATCCTCCAATAAGAAACTAAGCAAAGAGACAGAATGAGGAGAAAGTTAACATGAGATTTTGAATTCTTTTTGTTACATTACTAAAAAAAGAAAACCTCTCTAAAAACACATTCCTACCCCCTTCTTTATAGTTTGAATATTGTCACAACAGCCCTCAACATAGGAGTAGGAGGAAAATGTGAAGAGAATTCTAGTCCTTTCATTGTTCATGATGCTGCTAAATCAACTCCCCAAACTGTTCTTCTTATTGTGTGAAAAAAATAATACACGTTCCTTTAAGCCACTGCAATACATGTGTAGTTCTTGTTTATTACCACCAAATTCAGTCCTATGTGGTAAAGCAAGATGGATGTCTTTGCTTGCTCCCTTTCTCTGTATTTGTCTGTAGAAAAACTAATTTCCAAACTCATATTTCTTAACCTTTATTTTCCTATATTTCTTGTTAAATTCATAAATTCACTCCAGCTCTAGGGGTTAATTTTCAGTAATTATGTTAACTGATGTGTTGGTAGCATTTAGCAAAGTTGACTATTCCTCTCTGGCTGAAATACATGTTCATTCGGTTTTTCATATTTTAATTTATAATTAGATAGCTGTTCCTTTCATAGTGCTTTGCAGAATTTAGTTACCAACTTCTCAATGTTGAAGTGTCCCAAAACTCAGTCTTCTGGTCTCTGCTCTGGATTTCTATGATCTCTGTCTTTTGAGAACTTTTCTGCTTCTGCACCTTTAAATATAATAAGCTGACTGCAAATTAATATCTTCAGAACTCACCCCTGGACCCTAGTTCTGTGGCTTTATACAATCCACTGCTACTGAAATCTTAGCTTGGATGTCTCCATAGGTTCTCCCACTTAGACATAACTTTTGCATTTCACCCTTCACCTGTGTCTCCTTTCACTCTCCTCCATGTGGTTAAATGGAACCATCATCCCCACAGTTGCACCAAACTAAAACCTGTCTCCCCTTTCTTTATCATTAAATTTGCATTTATTTTAGGGTCACATTTCATATCCTATAGCTAGATTATCATCACTTCTGTCACTACCACCTTAATTCAAAACACCATTATCTTTCAACTGAACAACTGAAAATTCTTCCAACTATTTTCACTCCTGCTTTGTACAGTTCATGCTCAGAAACCTAAAATAAGCAAGATGTAAGAAAAAAAAAAAAAAGATTATTTCCCTTTCCTCCTCATAACCCACCAATGAGGATTTGCTGTGATAAAGTTGCTGTGATAGCCAATTACCTTCTCTTAGCCCAGCAGGCCCTGCCCACCTACCACCTGTCACTCTCCAGCCAGGCCTGTCACTGTCCCCACTTATACCTCTACCACCTGGTGGATTGTCTGTGTTCCCAGGACACAGTTTTTGGTGGTATTATTCTTAAATAGTTTTAAGACTTGTTTTTCTCTTGACCTGGGCAAACATACCAAGATGCTTTCCACCTGATATTTTCTTTGGTATTCAAAATCTGCCTGCTCAGAAAGATCTTTCTGATTCCCCCAATGAACACACAATCCTAGGTGTCTTTCTGCTTTGTTATTTTGTACAGACCATATCAAATGGTCTGTACATGGTCTGTATTATGTTGCTAATTTACTGACTAATTTTCTACTAAAACATAATCTCAGTGAAGATAAGCATTTTCCTACCTTTTTCTACATGAGTGCTTGGGATAGCATCTGATACATTATAGGCAATTAGAATGAGGAAAGAATCAAAGTGCTTAAATTCTTTTTGTAGAATAGAACAAAACTCTATGACAATTTAAAATCTGGGAAAATTTCTTTCCTTATAATTATTTCATGGCATTTTTTAAAAGAAATTTTTTTATATTTATCTTTTATGATTTTTTCTAATTATTTCTTTTTTTCTTGAATTAATTAATATCTTTAATTACTATATTTTTAAGTTTTAGTTTCCTCCAAAAATAAATAGACAAAAATAAATGGTCTTCTGAGATGAATTAAAGAATTCATGACATAAAGGAATGATTTGTAGAAATTATTAATTGGTAATTGAAATCATTTAATGATGATAACAAATGACAGATTACACAGTAAATGAATAATTCACATTTTGAGAAATGTTTAAAACACAAATATCTTGAAATGCAATACAGCAATGTTTACTTCTTTTTTCACATTAAAATCAATTTTGTTTTATTTAAAACAAATGAAGTTCACATATAGTTTTTGAAAAACATTTCAAAATTCACTGTATTTTATTCCTTTAGTGTGTAGTTGGTATTAAAAAATCACTTGCAAAATTCAAAATGTCTCCCATAAGAATACCCTTAATACATACCTAACTCATTACCTACAACATTGTAACAATTTGCTAACAAGGACCCTCTCCATTAGATTTTCTTCATGTGTCTTATATGTATTTCAAGTGTCCTCAATTTTCCTTTTAAGGGTATATAAATGATGCCCACTTAATACATGAGGACTTTTCATATGTTTGATGGAGTGCAAATTGGCCACATGCATTCACAGAAACACTGGGAATAAAAACACAGCATCTTGTAATTTGAGTGTCAGATTATGTCATATGTAATTTTCAAAAAATCTAACTGTATTTCAGTGCAAAAATACTTTGTAATTATAACTCTTAAAATCAGTCTCTCGCTCTATTTAAGCCTACATACAAATTACCTATTTTCACTTGGATTATTCCATAATCAATCTTCTGTCTGAAACTGTTAGTGCCTGATGCTTTCTACTGTAGTCTCCCACGTTAACTTAGGTTTGATTTTCATAAAGCATTTTTTTGTTTGTTTTTAATGGATCTAAATTATCCTTTAGTATGAAATTTGGTGTCTTTTTATGTTGTATTTTTTATCAAATGTTTTTCTGCACTTCTTAGCATTTATAGGGTTTTATATAATTTAAATTGTCCAAAGCTGAACAAAACTTGAGCAACTATTGGAGGGTTGCATGTCGGTATACATTTTCCTGTGTACAGTAAGATCTGGATATAAGTAAAGGTATTGCACTGTTTTTTATTGTTGTAATGGTAAATGGTAAACGATAGCACCCAGAGCCGAAGCCACAGCAGAGAAGTTCAAGCCAGGTTTATTTGAAAGTGGGGGTGACCCACCTGGGCAGTGCAAAGGTGCCATCTATGCTGGGGGAGCAGTCCAGGACCCCTTATGTATCAGGCTGTAGTGGGCAGGCAAATGCCACAGCTTGTCTGGAAGGTTAAGGTTCTTTGGCATGAACATCTGTGTGTGGGGTAACCTCCTAAGTCTTTGTCTTAGGAGTAGAGGAGGAGGAGAAGGTGGAAAACGGGTGCTGGGTTAGGTCCCCCAACAAATGTTTTTGTTTTTCCATATTAATGCTCTGACACTTTAGACATTTGTTAAAGGTACATCAGGAGTCATTACATTTATTCCACTCTTATCCAATGTAAAGTCTCTGATATTAAGTAATATGTGACCAGTTACTAAAGGCATTTCCACTTTCTTTACACTCAGGATTTTTCTCACATATGAATTCTCTCATGTACAGTAAGCGAGGAGCCAGGTAAAGGCTTCGCCACCTTCTTCACACTTGCAGAGTTTCTCTCTACTATGTTTCATCTTAGGTTTAACACAGCGTAAGTGGTATTTAAAGACTTTGCCACATTCTTAACATGTGTACGGTTTTTCTCCAGTATGAATTCCTTTATATACACTAAGATGTGAATAATAGGTACGTTACTTTGACATATTCTTCACATTGATAGGGTTTTTCTCCAGTACGAATTCTTTTATGTATATTAAGATGTGAGTAAAGGCTAAAGGCTTTGCCTCATAATTCACATTTGTAGGGTTTCCCTCCTGTATGAATTATTTTCTGCACCCTAAGATGAGAGTAAAACTAAAGGCTTTTCAGCATTCCTCACATTTATAGAGTTTCTCTCCAGTATGAATTCTCTATGGCTAGTAAGGATTGAGCACTGGTTAAAAACTTTGCCACATTCTTCACATTGGTAGAGTTTCTCTCCAGAATGAACTCTCTTATTACAAAGGTTTCCACAGTGCTGAAATGGCTTCCTCATTCTTTACCTTTGTAATATTTCTTTCTGGCATAAAATATGTCATGTTCAGTAAAACAAGAGTATTTGTTAAAGGACTTTCCACGTCTTTTACTTTGGAAAAGTTGCTCAACAGTATGTCTTGTCTTGTGTCTATTTAAATTTGACAATGTTATAAACACTTTAAAACAATTCTTACACTGAAAGAATTTGCAGTGGGCTCTTGTTGCTCATTGTTAAATCCACCATAAAACCATTTCTGCACCTTATATTCCACCACACTTTCCCAGTCTTTTCCTAAGTTTAAATTTTCAAGGTCACATCTTCCATAAATTCTCAGTATCACTTTTGGGAATAAATCTTCTATGCCCTTCCTTAGTATATGGTATTGAACATAATAATGATACCAGAACTTTGTCTTCTTGCCAAATATGATGCCGGAGTTTCAGGTTCTTGGTCTCCGAGATTCGAAGAATGAATCGACAGACCACTGGATCACTGGTAAGTCAGGAATTATTTCAACAATTGTGAAATAATTATTTCACAGAAACAAAAATTACAACAACTACAAAAACCCAAACCTCCTGGCAGAGAGAACCCAGGAGAGGAACAAGCTCTCCTCCTCCCTCTTCAAGGTCTGTCTTGGGGCTTTCTGCTCAGGCAGACGGTGGCAGATGGTTGTTTTGCTGTAACTCAATATTTACTTTTAGCCGTGGGTCTTGTCAGTTACAGCCAGCTGTCTAATGAACTCTCAGGCCTTAGAAACTTACATGAAATTCAGCAGTCAGAAGTGCAGTGGGGAGGAGACAGCAAGGCGCCAGTGTCTCCCCACAGGTGTCCTCCTGTTCCAGCAAGCTGGTTCCTCCAGCTGGAGCAGCATCAACACCGCCAGGGCTAAGGTGGCAGGTTGTGGCACCAACTTGTCCTGCATCAATAAGAAGACACAGCTGGGTGTTTGGCTGCTATCTTGTGACTCCACCTGCCATGGTTCTTTGCTTTCCTTCAAACAGATGATGAGGTCTGGCTTAGACAGAGCCAGACCCACAGAGACCAGAACTACAGGTGTCTGTGGTTCTCCAGCATCACAGCTCTATACACATTCTACTGAGCAGGATCTAGGCACACCTACACCTCCAGACAGAATTCTATGGCCACATCCCTGAATGTCAACAGTTCCTGCAGGTCATGGCATGGCAAGGGGGTGCTGCAGGCACACCTGAGCCTTCCTGGGGATGAAGATGTGGAGGAAGGACCTGGTAGCCCAATGTTAACTTCCACATACTTTGATTTCAAGACAAAAATCTTAATTTTTTTTTCATAATTTTCACATTTCCCAAGTAGTCCATATTAAAATATATATTATTTTATAATCAGGAGAAATAAAAACAATAATTACTAATTTTTCCTAAAAAAAATAGAAAGGAAATTATAAATTACCTCAAGCCTTACTTCCTAAAATGTATTAATATCTCTTGACCTTAAATAGTTTAAGAATACAGTGAAATAGTTTCAGAGATAAATATACTTTTGAAAGATAATAGCATTTACCAAAATAACAGTTGGTAGGGGATTCTGGGTGAATACTTACAGCTTTAGTCTTTTTCCTTTGAAACAAAGTGATTGGTGTGATTTTTTTCTCTCTTGTTTGTATTTTAGAATTTGTTTGTTGTTTCACTACCCTCCCCATATTTGATGATATCCAGAAAGACAAATCAGATGAATGGGTCACTCATTCCCTGTTGCCTTGGGATGCAGTTCAAGCATCATGATATGAATATCACGTTCCCCTTGACCCGCCCCCCCACTTACCCCTCTGGATAGTTCCAGTGCCTGCAACATATTACTCACTGAAGAAACATTGATTCTGTTCATGACAGGGGTCACGTGCTTTATCGTACTATTTTGTACTCAAGAAAATTACTACTTAGAGGTTATTTGCATAGGCTAATAAGACAGGGCTCAAACCAAATTCAATACTTTCACTTCAATTCTCTGTCACTGACTCTTAGAATATGTGTGTGTGTGTGTGTTCATAAAGATATGTATGGGGGGACAGAAATGACCTAAGACCCCAGGCAAACAAAGAAAAGGTAATATTTTCAGTCCTTTTGAAATAATCCAAATGGTAATGTCATCATTTCTCCTAGCCTGAAAATCCAGCATGGCTTTTACAAACCAATTTCCTGCTCTATATTGACAATCAAATACTTATCTCTAGGCTGCCATGAATCCAAATGGGCACATCTAAGCTAAAATGGCTTGCAGTTTAACATTATTCCACCTCTGCAAGTCTCTGCTCAGGATGGGAGTAAAGTATTTCATTGAACAGAAAGCCTGCATGAGAGTGATAGGTTGAAATCTTTTTTTTTTTTTTTTCTTTTCTAAAGTAAGTTTTGCATTGTTTAAATTGCCTCCTTTTGTATAATGGAAGTAATATAAAGTTACAGCTATTCAATATGGGTAATATTTAAGTTATTACTCCTTTAAGAAAAAGAGAGTTTGCAGTCTCATGCCAGTAATCACATCTGCAAATAATCACCAAGCAAATCTATTTCACTGTACATCTACTTGGAAAGTGTGGGGATTACTATATTTTACTGACTCTCAGAATCATCTTGTTGGGAATGTTTTATCCACAAAAGCCCTAGATAGGTAAGTACCATCCAAACCAAAAGCACAATTAAATATCAATGATCATGATTTCAGAATCATTTGTCTATTCTGAGAGTAACTACTACTATTATACCACAAATGCCAGAAATTTCTTTACAGTACATAATGACAAAAGGACATGTTTTGTGACTATAAAAATCATCAAACTAATTCTTGCATACTCCGTTTATTCCATGTGTATAAATGTGCTCTTTATACTAAAGTACTTAGGTTTCTTCCAAAAACACCAGTGGACTTTCAAGTAGGACTGATAAAGCTTAATTTATAGAGCAGAGAACATTAAAATGTAAGCAATTATGCCTGTAACTGCTTTCTAGAGCTTAACAACATAAAGTTAGAGAACAAAGCTCTGAACACACAGTGAAACAATCAGATAAGTAAGTATACCTTATTATATTAATGTCACCAAGCTATCTTGTGCTAACAGATTCCCCAAAGTTCTAGCCTTGCAGAAAGATTTTCCTTTATCATATGAGTGAAAACTCTTCAGGGGTATATAGTTCTTCAAATTATCTCTTGCTATAATTTCCTTGAGTTTTTAATATTTGATCCTGGGTACTTGTGATTGACACCAACACAAATCTAGACATAGGCCCTCCGTCTTCTACCTGACAAAGTAATAACCAGAGCGAGTCACTGGCGTGCTTTGCAGAGTTTCACTAAGACAACCTTAGTGATTGTCCTCATTGGAGGTTAACTGTGAATATTCTGCAAGAGAAACTGTAGCAGAGCATGGAAAATTCAGTAAATAGCATTGAATTGAATATTGAATTCCTAAATGCTTTCTAATCACTTCAACGTCCGGTATTCCTCATTCTCCTACACTGTGCATTTCAAAAAAAGAAATGATATGTATTTTTTTTTTGCAACTTATACTCATCCCTGATGGAAAAAAGTAGTCTGTTGGCTTATCTTTCTAATTGTCAATTTGTTGTTGTTATTTTGGGCTGATCATAACCATGTCAACTGCACAGTAAATATATGCATATCTTAATATTTCTATGAAACCCATCATTCGAGATATGCACTTGAAACTTAATAATCCTCCCCAAATTTTTACCCAGGTGACTTTTTATAAGCACTATATACTGCCTACAAATGTTTTTCTTTTTTTCTTTTTTTACAGTTTTTGGCTGGGGCTGGGTTTGAACCCGCCACCTCTGGCATATGGGGCCAGCGCCCCACTCCTTTGAGCCACAGATACTGCCCCAAATGTTTTGCTTTTTAAAATATCTGTAGCATGTGATAAGATTTAGTTTAATAAAACTACTGGACACCTTTTTGTTTTCCTTTCATATTTATAGCTCTACTTACCTCTTAGAAAGTTATTAAATAATTTGTGTTATTTCTCTAATTCTCTGTTGTCACCGAAGTTATTTTCCCACTGGAATGTGAAAACAGATGAGGTGTGAGAAGAGTAGGGGGTCTGACCCTGACTGGGCAGATGTGTTAGGAGTCAAACTCGACCATGTATTTATGTGTTCAGCCACTATTTGACAAATACTCCCCAATTCTTTCTCCTCTTTTTCAGCTTCATTCACAAGTGGAGATTGTAACCTGGGCTCAAATCCTGAGCAACTCCCTGTACACCTATGATGCCTTTCGCTGTCCTAAACCTCTTCCCAGTGTCACAAATTCAACTATGAAATTGTTTTTCCTCTTCAAGTCAGAACTCCTCATTTTCCCCTAACATTCTTTTTTCTTTCTTGATATTTCCTATCATAGTAAAAAAAATACAGAAATCTGAAGTTCACGCTGTATTACTCCCTGGTCTTTATTCCTCTCTTTCATTTGTCTTCCACGATACAGCCTTCAATCTAGAATATCGTCTTTGTGTCCAATATGCACCTGTTTCAGCTGTCACATGTTCATCTGTGCCCTTCTCATGGGTGGCTTATTATGATCATCTTTCTTGTCTCAATTTGCTCTCAATTCATTTCTAGAAGGTAACGCTGGCCGTGCTACTACCTTACTTAAAATCCTTCAGTTCAAAATCCAAATCTGTGCCAAGAAAAGAATGCCAATTAATGTTTCCAGGCTCTTTTCCTTCCATGAGTCTCCTCAGGCTGCGCGTCAGGATACTGAACTCGCTCCTCACACATCAGTGACTCTGCATGCTCTGCTCCCAATCTTTAGAATACCTTCTTCTCTTCTCAACCTATTTTTAAATCATCTGTCCCATTCAAAGCTCAGCTCAGACACCATTCCCATTGTAATCTTCCCTCACAACCACTTTTTCTTTACCATCCTGCATCTCTGCTCCTGGGAACCTTGACTAAAGCTGCACCTGTTGTCTCTCCTCATCCTAAGGGTAAAGATTCTTTGAGGACACTGTTACCTACTTTCTGTCTTCACATCTGCTTCCTAACCCAGTATTTAGTGTATAGTGGGCATTATATACTAATCTCTTCATTATGTAAAGTAATAAATATTTTTAAAATATCAGCATTACGTTACATTAGGTCCTTCAAGTCTAAGAGATGAGGGGTGATGTCTTCCCTGCCTCAGGAAGCATCTAACCTGATGGAGACTGGGAAATAGGAATATTCAATTTTAACACTACCTAGAGTGACTATGCTATCACAAAATTTCACGTAAAATATCATGTAAATTCAGTGTAAAAAAGATAATCTTCACTTTGAGGAAACTAGCATAGTTTTTTGTCAAAAATATAATCTTCACCTTGAGGAGATCAGCATAGTTTTTTTTTGTTGTTGTTGTTGTTTCTTTTGGAAAAATGACAAATGAAATAGAGCTCCAAAAGTAGAGGGATCTTACAAAATGTTGAGGGGCTGTGAGGTACATTATTGCAAAGTGAAAGGTGAGAAACAATGGGATATGTTTGTAAACCGTACACTGTTCAGTGTAGAATGAGACTTAGGATATAGTAGGAGATGGTAGAAATAAAGGTTTGAAATGTGTAGAAGAGTATTTTGATTGGTAGACTTGCAGACATAGTGCAGCTGTTATTCTCTGTTTAGGGAGCAGTGATGAATCCAGGAGCGTTTTAAAGCAGTGGCTGCAGGCATTTCTGCTTTTCTAGAGCATGTCCTCACTGTGCAGTAGTGGAGAGTTAGGATGAGCCATGGCTGTGCCTAAGGGAAATTCAAGGCAGAATGATAAGTCCTGTCTCAGCTGGTGGAAGGGCACAATGGGAGTTCGGAATACAACTCTGGAAGAAAGACATCAAAAGATCTGACAGTGAGCTTCCCATCTCAATCACAGGGAACTGGGGTTCAAGATACTCCAGTACCTTGGAGAAACGGGCAAGTGGATCAAGAGGGGCCTCTGTCATGGTCAGTAAGGTAAGATCCCAGCTACCAGAGCTGAATTGTTAAAAACAACAACAGCAAGATTAAGATGCCAGACCTTGTAATGGGCAGTACCCTAGTACCTCTTGTTTACAGTTTCCCTTTGTGCAGTTTCAGTTACACATGGCCAACAGTGTTCAAAAATAGTAAACAGAAAATTCCAGAAATAACCAAATCATATATTATAAATTGTGTGTTGTTCTTAGTATGGCTACAATGGTCCTATTTTACTAGTCACATTTCGTGACTTACAATCCATTACAATGCCTAACTTCTAAATTAGACCTTACAATAGGAATGTGTATATAGGAAAACATCATAGTATGTATAGAATCTGGAACTACCTGTGGTTTCAGGCATCAGCTGGAACTCTTGGCATGTACCCTTGTGGGTGAGGGAGCTCTGCTGTATAGCGAGGCTTGATGCTTCCTGAAATTCTTCCTGTTGAACAAATGAATGTAGTCAGAAATCTCAGTGAACTTTATAGACTATGGGGTAGTTCCATTATCCAAGAAGCTCAGGCTGTTATTAATGATACTGAAATACTTTTATTCTATAAACAAACATTTGTTTCCTTTAATCACTAACTAACATAAGTCATTTTAATAAACAAAACCAAAATACTATAAGATTGTTCTAAGTGATCATACACTTGATGGTATGGCTTCTTAAAAAAGTGATTTTTTAAGATTATAAAGTTGACAAGTCATTGAATTAATTTTTTGATGACCATTTTTTTTATAAATATTCTTCCATCACCAACTGCTCGAGATGAAACCACAAACTAAAAAAAACAGTCCTTTTGACAAATAGATCACAACTATGGCCCAAGATAAAGGAGGGAGGGGGTGGGACGGGAGAGGGGAGGTTAAATTGAGGGAGGGTGAAAGGTGGGATCACACTTTTGGTGCATAATGCAAGGGTACATGTCAGATCTATAGAGTATAAATGTCTTAACACAATAACTAAGTAAACAAGATGAGGTAAATATTAACCAGTGTGATGTAAGCATTCCTAATTCTATATGAAATCAGTGCATTGTATCCCATAAATGCAATAATGTATACATGATCTATGTCTTTATGATTTAATAAAAAACAAAAATTAAAAAAAAAATAAAAATAAAAAGGTTCTTTACATTTTTTCCACATTCACTGTATTTATTGTAATTAGATTCAGTGACCTACTGAGACACCAGAAGGGCAAAAGCCAGTCCAGCTACATTTCTACCACAGGGGTGTTACCTCTCATGTTATCTATTTCTTTATAATTTTACTTAATTTTTAAAATCTTTTACAAGGTGCATTTATGTTCACAAGACTTTATCTGGTCATCTTACCCTAGAGATTGTCCTATACTATGAACCTACTTCTAATACACTCTATAACCCTACCGCTTAACATTATGATATGTAAATAAATACATTTCACTTTTCCAAGCAGATTATACATTTTTAACTAGGATAGAGTAAAAAGCTTGCATGTATTACTCAGTATCATAACGTTTTTGCAACTATTTAAAAATGTAATTTATATGAAATAAACTTCACAAATTGTTATGTATAAAACTCCATGGGTTTTAAGAAGCATGTACATTGTGTAACCACTAGCACAAATATAATATAAAATATTTTTAGTCACTCCTCCCCCATTCCAGCCCATGGCAACCACGGAGAAGCTTTCTGTCACTATTGCTTTGCCTGGGAGCTTTTATAAATGGAATCACGGAGGGTGCAGCAGACAGTCCTTCCCTCAGCATAAACCTCCTGAGACGCACCAGGGTTCTCGCCTACCTCAGCGATGTTCTCTTCCATGTACAAAAAAGAATCACAACTTGAACCTCATACCTATTCAAAACTAACTCCAAATTGAGTCATATATTTAATGAAATTGTAAACAAGATAATTTTTATTAAAAAAAAAAAAATAAAGGAAAACGAAGCATAAACTGAGAACGTTAAGGGTTGAGTCAAGACGCAGTGGGATCCCAATCGCCTACAAGGCAGGAGCGATTTGGCATATGGAACCGGAATAGTAACTAGATTCCTGCATCTCAAGCAGGTCAACTAGGAGGGAATGCTAGGATTCACTAGATTATTGACAGAAATCCCCAAAAGTACGTGAGGAGAGGACTCAGGGCAACTTGCTGGCCAGGGGCTCACAGGCGCACAGAAAGGCCAAGGGCTCCATGCCCCAGATGAGCTTTCAGATGTTGGCAGCAAGAGACCCCCCCGTCCCCCCCCACACACACCTGGCCCCCGCTGGGCTTGGGGCTAAGACAGAAGCTGCTTGGAGACTGCACAGAGGTGTTCCAGAGAGGGAGACCACACAGAATCCCACAGGCACCTAAGCCCAGCACAGGGGAACCTGTCATGGCTGAGGGACAAAGACCCTGGGAGCAGGGCAGGTGGGGCCCGGGGAGGTACCCACTGCCCTATGTGGGCTGCTTTTGGGGATCCAGACGTGGGTAGACAGTATTTTCCAGTTTCTTACCCATGCTGACTGCTGGGTGGGACCCCAGCTTTTCCCACCCCAGGTCCCAGGTGCCATTTGGGGGGTTTGCAGCTGGGCCGAGTCCCACTTCACACTGGGTTTGTGCTTCATGGGGCCCTGCCCACCTGACAAGGGTGGAGAAACTGGGCTTCCCAACTCCCTTCGGACGCCCCTCCATGCTGTGAGTGCAGGTGGAGGGCTGAGCACCAAGCAGACAGCACCCTCCGTTGTTTCCCACCAGAATAGCCCATCTCCAGTGTGGCGTCCCCAGCATAGACTGCACGAAGGGAGGCCCTGCCTCTCTGGCCTGCCCCTGTGTGCGCAGGTCTGGGACGCCATCTGGGAAGCTTGCATCTGGGCAGCACCCCTGAGGCTGAGAGGGGACAGACTAGCCCCAGCTCTTTTGCCTCACCACCCGGTGTAGGGTGATTCCTGCTGCACACTGCACTGATGGTTTAAAGCTGGACAGCCTGGGAAGGGACAGGAGATGAACGCCACCCCCTTCTCCCACAGCTGGGGCAGCGAAAGAGCCCATCTCCCTCCCAGGCCTGTGTGTGGTGTGAGCCAGCTGCAGGCCAGCTCTGGCCTGGCGGGTGCACCACTGATCTTGCACGTGGGTGGTGCACAGAAGGCATCATTTTTTAATGTATATTCTAGATACAAATCTTCCACATAATACATATATAATTTAAAAATATTATTTCCATTTCTGGAAATAGAGTCATTTAGAGAATTTCGAAATATGATAGAAAGTCTTAACAACAAACTAAAGCAAGCAAAAAAAAAAAAAGAAGAAGAAGAAGAATTCAGAGCTCAAAGACAAGGTCTTGAAATTAACCTATCAAAAGTAAAGAAAAATAATCAAGAGAAATGATCATTTCCCTTCTGCCCCCGTCCCCCTACACAATGTTTCTGCAGCTGTCTCAACCTGGGATTCACAGCCCTTGTGTCACTACATAGCTGGACCCACAGCCCACACTCAGGGCCCACTCAGACCACAGCTGTTGGGACTTGTGGGTCTTCCAAAGGTTGGACATTTAGGGAAGGCTACTCCCAGCAAACAGGAGAATGTAGCACACTGAAGGGTCTGTCAGGACAAAGGGTCCAGGAGCACCAGCTCCCTGCTGTTTGGAGCCTTCTCCCTCCCACGGTCTCTGCTGCCAAGGCCTTTGGCTGTTTCTGCTTGGGACAGGTGATTAAGCTAGTGACAGAGAGCCTGTTAACAGCCAGGATTCCAGGGAGGTCACGGTTCACTCCTTTCCCTCTAAAATGCTACAACAAACACTTTGTGTGCCCAAGGACAGACACTGCTTCCCCTGGGGGTTCATGGCTAGAGGTGGTCTTTTCCCTGACCTGCCTTTCTCTTCTACCAGCCCTGGAGGCAAATTCTTGACAGACCACACCTCCCCTGCTGAAGCATTTAAAACACAACCTACAGCCAACCTAGCAGCTTTGCAGGTGGGGGGTTGAGATGCCTTGACCACCTCTATTTCAACTGAGGTAGGGTGGCAGTTTGGAATCAGGGCTCTTTTGTGTCCTGGGAGGAGAGAGATCACTGGAGACTGGAGAGAGAGAGAGAGACTGTTTCTTCCTGCTACCTGGCACTACTAATCTTATCAAAGGGTCTAGCTCTTTTATTAGAAGCTCATAATATATCTACCCTTCTCCATGAGCATTCTTCTGTGTCAAGAAGTGTCCCCAATGCTTGTAACTACAGCTAGCACCTGAACTCAGAGAGGCTTTAGGACAAGTTTTCCAGCCCAGCTATCAGTGTGGTCTCTCACAGGACTCAAGGACACCAACCAGAGGCCTGGGAAATGGGGATTCCCTAATTTAGTTCACTACCACTGGACTTGAACACTCTCCTAGGCCTCTGAGGCCTAAGTGACCCAAATTGCCAGCAACACGATAGTAAGTAGTTACTTGCATGAGCCAAAAGGCCGTGTTCTCTCCTTCTCCTCAGTGAACAACAGAGTTCCTGGCAGACCAGAATAAGTGAACTGCAAAACCATCTGTTTTGAATTGAGGGAAGAGATTCCAGGTGAGAAGAAACTAGCAGAAGAACTCCAGCAACATAAAAAAAGTCATAGGCTCTTTCACTACCCCAAAAGGATCACACCAAAATGGACTCCATTTTGATTTCCAAAATGGACTCCAAACAAAAGGAAATTTTTTTTTAATGTCAGATATGAGATTCCAAGTGTGGATCACAAGCAAGCCTGATAGGATTGAAGAGAAAGTTTAAAACCAACATAAAGAAACAACAACAACAACAAAATCAGGACATGAATAAAACATTCAACAGATACATATTTTTAAAATATAATAGAACTTCAGGAAATGGAGCCATTTAGAGAATTTCAAAATATGATAGAAAGTGTTGACAACAAACTAAAGCAAGAAGAAAAAAAAAGAAGAAGAAGAATTCAGAACTCAAAGACAAGGTCTTGAAATTAACCTATCAAAAATAAAGAAAAATAATCAAGAAGTATAACCAAAATCTTCAAGAAATATGGGCTTATGAAAAATAACCAAACATAAGAACCATAGGCATCTCCAAGGAAGAATAAGAAAATGCAAAAAGCATAGAAAACCTTATGCAAGAGAATAATGGAGGAACATTTCCCTCCATTTGGACATCCAGATATAAGTATGTCAGTGAACTTCTGGAATACTCTTTGCAAATACTATATCACCAAGACACAATTATAAGTTCAGAAAAATTCAAAATGAAGGAGAAAATACTATAAGCTATAAGATGAAAACATCAAGTAACTTGCAAAGGAAAGCCCACAAGACTAAAACAGAACATTTATAAGACTAAAACGGAACATTTATAAGCCAGAAAGTATTGGTGTCTCATCTTTGGTTTTCTTTTTCTTTTTTTTTTTAATCAAAAATTCTGAATTTTATTTGTCATTGAAAGACATTTCAAATGAAATGTCTTAAACATTTCTTAGGAAAGGTATCTTTTTTTTTTCTTACAGCTTAATACTGATTTTTTTTTTTTTTTTCTTTTGAGACAGATTCTTACTTGGTTGCCCTTGGTAGAGTGCCGTGGTCTAACAGCAACCTCAAACTTTAGGGCTTAAGCGATTGTCTTGCCTCAGCCTCCCAAGCAGCTGGGACAACAGGTGCCCGCCACAATGCCTGGCTATTTTTGAAGACAAATTCTCACTCTGGCTAGGGCTTGAAACTGCGAGCTTAGGCAATCTACCCTCCTCATCTTCGATTTTCTTAAGCAGAAAATCTTGTCAGCCAAGAATTTTGTATCCACCAAAAGTACATTTCATAAATAAAGTAGAAATAAAATCTTTTCTTGACAAGCAAACATTAAGGGTATTTGTCACCACGAGACCCAGTCTATAAGAAATGCTCAAAAGTGCTCTGACCCCTGACAAGAATAGTCAGTACTCAGTCACCAGTATAAAAAATAGTCTAAGATATTAAAGGATACAAAGCAACTAGGTAACAATCAACATGATGACTGGAACCATGTGTCACCAATTGCACGTAAACAGTCTAAAAGCCCCACACGAAAGATAAAGTTTAACAGAATGAATAACAAAAGCAAAACAAAAAAACTTCACATAAACTCAGGTAAATGGGTGGAAAAAAATAGTCCACACAACTGGAAACCAAAAGTGAGCAGAAGTAATTCCTCTGTCATATAAAAAAGAAAAAGATGATCACTGTGTAATGACAAAAGGAGCAATTCAAGAAGAAGAAAAAACAATGGTAAACATTTATGCACCTAGGTCTAGAGCTCCTATACTTATAAAACAAATACTATTGAACTTAAGAAATGAAATAAACAGCAACTTAATAATAGCAGGGGACTTCAACATTCCACTGACATAACTGATCATTAAGGCAGAATATTAACCAAGAAACACTGGATTTAAATGGTACTCTAGAACAAATGGATCTAACAGATATTTGCAGAATATTATATGCAAAAACTGTAGAATATACATCTTTATTATCAGCACATGGAAAATATTTTAAGATAGACTATATGTTAGACCCTGAAACAAGTCTCATCAACTTTTAAAAGTTAAAACCATATTACCTATCTTCTCAGAACATAGTGGAACAAAACTAGAAATAAATTCTAAAGGAACTCTCAAAACTATAAAATCATAAGGACATTTAATAACCTATTGCTGAACAATCTTTGGAGCAATGACAAAATCAAAACATTTTTTAGATTCAATGACAATGATTATACAAGCTATTCATGTTCTATATGTCTATATCAAAAAAGAGAAAGATCACAAATTAACAGGCTAATGTAATATCCCAGACAATTATAAAAAAAAAAAAAAAGAAAAGAAAAAACAAAATCTAGCAGAAGGAAAGAAATGACAAAGTTTAAAACAAAATAAGTAAAAGTGAAAGAAACAAATAAAACACACAAAAAAGTAAAGAAACAAGAAGTTGGTTCCTTGAAAAGATAAATTTGACAGATTCCTGGTTAGATCAACCACATAAAGAAGGGAGAAGATTCAATAAGCTCAATTATAAACAAAAATGAAGACATTGCATCTGATAGTAACAGATGCAAAAGATCATCTGAGACTACTATAAACATCACTGTGCACAAAAACTAAAAAAATTACAGGAAATGGTTACACTTTTGGAAATACAAAACCTCCCAAGCTTGAACCGAGAAGAAATAGAAAGTCTGAAAAGACCAAGGACATTTAATGCGATAGAATCAGTAATAAAAACTCTCCAAACAAGCAAAAGTTCTGTGCCAGATGGATTCACAGCTGAATTCTAACAGACCTATGAAGATCTGGTATCTATACTACTGAAACTGTTCCATAACACTGAGATGGAGGGAATCTTCCCTCACTCATTCTATGACGGCAGTATCACCATGCTACCAAACACAGCAAAGGGCACACACATGATAAAAAGAAAAAGAAACCAATATGCTTCATAAACATAGATGCAAAATTCTCAAGAAAATACTGTAAACAGAATTCAACAGCACATAAATAAAATAATGAATAATAATAATTCACCATGATCAAGTGGATTTAATTTGATAGTTGCAGGGATGGTTTGATAGATGCATATCAATAAATGTGATCCACAACATAAAACAAAATTAAAAGAAAAATACAATCATCATCATAGATACAGAAAAAGCATTTATTTAATCCAGCACCTTTTCATAGGAAAAAAAAAAGAAAGAAAGAAAAACATCTCTTAACTAAGCAGAAGGACTGTATCTCAAAATGCTATGACAAATCCATAGCCAACATCATCCTGAATTTGGAAGCATTCCTCTTACCAACTGGAACAAGACAATGGTGCTTACTGTCACCACTTCTATTCAACATGACACTAGATGTACCATTCAGAGAAATCAGACAAGAGAAGAAAATAAAGAGCATCTAAATGAAAAACGAGGAAGTCAAATGTGGGGGGTACAGGTTGACTTCTCAGCGAGGCACCCCACCTCAGTCTATGGGTATACAGGGGAAAGCTTGAAGAAGCAGCATCCCCAAGGGCTAATCAATACCACAGAAGATGAAAAGAGCCCTGAGGCCCTGGGACACGACCAGCTATCCCTGCTTCCAACCCTACAGTGAACAGGTGGGGTGGGATTGAAGCAGAGCTGAATCCTTTCAACTCCTGATCTGCAGTTAGATTAGGGAACCTGGCTTACTTCCCCTGTGGGGCATAGAACTGGTTTTCCCTTCCCTCTTTCTAAAAATGCTATTGGCCTATTTATTAGGAACCCTCTACATTTTTACACAGCCTCTCTTTCTATCCAATCTTACTGGGGAGCTTGGGATTCTTTAACCCCTATATTCTGGCATTTTTGCATTTTGCATATGCACTTTTGTTAGAAATCAATAAAAGCCTTCTGAAGAAGCCAGAGAATAGCTGCATTGCCCAGTCTGCCACTTGCCCTGAGATAACGTACACCTTCTCCAGGCATTCTCAGACTCTATATCGGAAACTGGTGGAGACTATCTTCATTTTCCTCAAGGTAGTTTTCCCTGTCAGCTCTCAACCAGGTCACAGTCTGCACCCCACAACCCTGACAGTAAAACTATACCTATCTACCAATAGTATGATCTCATACCTAAAAACCCTAATGACTCCATCAAAAGACTCTTTGAGTTGATAAATATATCTTGTAAAGGCTTGGTTACAAAATTCATATTCACAATTCAGTAGCATTTCTATAAACTAAAACATTCAAGTTGATAGTCAAATCAAGAACTCAATACCATTTATTGAAAATAAAATAAAATGCCTAGGAATGTCCTTCCCCTAGGAAGTAAAAGAATTCTACAGGAAAAAATAATGCTAAAAGAAATCACTTATGTTTCCTCCTATGTGAGTGTGAATTAGTGTTGAGTACATTGGATATTTGCTTTTCCAGTCTTAGGATACTTCCTGGTTGTTTGTACCCTCTTATTTACTTGAAATAAAAAACTAAAAAATAAATCATTTACAACACAAATAAAAAACCATCTCATGCTCATATACTAGAATAATCAATATTATTAAAATGCTCATTCTCCCCAAAGTGATTACACATTCAATGACATTTTCATCAAAACACCAATGTCATTTTTCAGTGAATAAGAAAAAACAATTCTAAATTTCATTTTGAATTAAGAAAGGGCCCAAATAGCCAAAGGTATCCTAAGCAAAACAAATAAGAACTCTCTCTTTATATTTTCTATAAAGAGGGGCATCACATTACCTGAGTTCAAATTATATTAGAAGACATATATAATAGTAATCAAAACAGTATAGTACTATTGTGAAAGTAGACACATAAATCAATGGCATGGAATAGAAAACCCCCAAATAAACCAAATACCTACAACTAACTGATGTTTGATGAAGCAATCAAAAATATACACTGAGGAAAGGACACTCTGTTCAATAAATGGTGCTGGAAAATTGGATAGTCACATGTAGAAGAATGAAATGGATCACCATCTCTCACCATACACAAAAATTAACTCAAAATGAATTAAAGACTTAGACCTAAGATATGAAACCATAAATATTCCAGAAGAAACTTTAGGGAAAAATCTTCTAGGTATTGATATAGTCTTTCTGTCACTAATATCCCAAAATAAAATATAACAAAAACAACAATGAATAGATGGGACTTAATCAAACTAAAATTTTTCTTCACAGCAAAAGAAATAACCACCAGCAAAAAGAGATACCCTACAGACTAGTAGAAAATATTTTCAAACTATCTGACAAAGGACTGATATCCAAAATCTACTTAAAGAAATCAGCAAGAGAAATACAAATTCTTAAAAAGTGGGTAACAGATATGAACAGACATTTTTTTCAAAAGAAGAGATACAAATTGCCAACAATCATATGAAAAAATGATCAACATCACTAATCATCAGGGAATTGCAAATTAAAACCATAATGAGATATCACCACTTAACTCCGTCAGAAAGGCCATTATTAAAAAAGTCAAAAAATAATAGGTGTTGGTGGGGATGTAGTGTTATTAGTACAACATCTATGTAAATCAGTAAGGAGATTCCTCCAACCACTAAAAATAGACCTACCGTTTGATCCAATAATTTCTCAATGTCACTACTAGGTATCAAAACAAACAAAAAAATAAACCAAACATGAACTAACAAACAAACCCACCTGTCTTCATCATGTTTATCACAGCACACACACAACTGCAGAAATATGGTATTTACCTCAGGGCTCAATGACTGATGAGGTGGATAAAGAGAATGTGACACATATAGCCCACAGAGTACTACTTGGTCACAAAAATGCATAAAACAACGGCTTCCACAGCTACTTAGATGAAACTGGAGAGGATTATCCCAAGTGAAGTTTCTTAGGGATGGATAAACAAATTCCACACATGCTCACTCATAAATGGGAGGTAAATGATGGATATGTATTGTCTTACAGAGTAGTATAATGCAAATCTCTCCTGGAGATTCCACAGGGAGAAGGTGGGTGGTGAGTGAGGATCGAAAAATTACCTGTTGGATACAATGGAAACTATTTGGGTGTCAGGTACACAGAAGTGTTTACTTCACCACCATACATTCATCCATGTGTGAAAAACTTATACCCTGCTAAATCTTCTGAAATTTTCAAAAGGCAAAAAAAAAAAAATAATAATAATAAAAAAGCCTATCATAAAAAACATGTAAATTGCATTTTCACTCAATTACTCTGTAAAGACAGGGTATTGGAATAAATTCAAGCTATAGGAATATTTTCAAATTATATATGTATTATGTGAGAGATTTGTATCTAGAATATACAAGAACTCAAAGAAAATCTTTAAAATAGAGCAAAGAGCTTTTCTTTCTCCTTTTTTAATTTCAGAATATTAAGGGGTGCATGTTTTGTTTACACAGTTTGTTTTTGCACAAACTGAGTCAAGGGTATAGGTGTGCCCCCCACCCAGATAGTGTGCACCATACCCAACGGGTGTGGATTTACCCAGCCCCTCTTACCCCTCTCCCAGCTTAATCTTCGTTGAGATTCGCTTCCATGTGTGCACTGAAGTGTTAATGGATTCTGATCTAACCTGGCATTAAGCACATGAGATTGTGTCTCCATTCTCGTTGTGTTTCACTTAGAAGAATGATTTCCAGTTTTCTCCAGCTTATCCACATTTTGCCATTTTTTATGGTTGAGTATACTCCGTGGTACGCACATATCACGTTTTATTCATCCATTCATGTGTTGGTGGGTACTTGGTTGTTCCATGTCTTTGTGATTGTGAGCTGTGCTCCTAAACTCATTTGTGGGTAGGTGTCCTTTTTATAAAATTACCATTTCTCCAGCAGTGGGATTGCTGGGTCAAATGGTAGCTCTACTTTAAGTTATTTGAGGTATCTTCATATGATTTTCCAGAGAGGCTGCACTAGTTTGCAGTCCCACCAATAGGGTGTAAGAGTTCCTTTATTTTCAAAACAATAGAGAAAAAAACTCTAATAGACACTTAATGATAAGGACAGCTACTAAGCACATAAACATATATTCACCACGATTAGCCACTAAGGCTAATCATGAAAGCCATGATAACCTACCAATACACACTAGAATGATTAAAATAAATAGTACTAATAATACCAACTGTTGGTGAACATGTGGAACTAATTTGAGCTGGGGGGGGGGAATACTATTGCTTCTGGGAAATGGTTTGGCATTTTCTCATAAAGTTAAAAATGTACTTGTGATATGACCCAGCATTCCCAATTCTGCATATTTACCATGGGGGGGGGCATATGTTCACTAAAAACCCATAGGCAAGTGTTTATAGTAATTTTATTCATAATTCCCTCAAACTTAAAAACAACCCAAATATCTTCAATAAATGAATGTATAAACACACATGTATCCCCACGATTGAATGGTACTGAGCAGTAAGAAATGGAGCACCTACCAACACAGTCCCACCTTGGATAAATCTCTAAGACATTTTCTTAGTGAAAAAAGACAGTTTCAAAAGGTTAAGTACTATATGATTCCATTTATACGACATTCTCAAAACGACAAAATAATGGGGAAAGACTCAATGGTTTCAGGGAATGGTGGTAGAGAAGTGTGTGACTTTAAATTACAAGCCAGAGGAAGTTTTTTAGATAATTGAACTGGTCTGTACCCTGATTGAGGTGAGGGTATGTTTAAAAACACATAATAAACTTCGTAGAAATATACAAAAATGGATACAAAAACAATTTTATACTACAAAAATAGAGGAAATAATTTTTTTACGTGCATGTGAAATTTAGGTGATTTTTCAGACATTCATATATAAAATGTTGCTATTAGTGATGTTACTGTTTATATGTTTGCCAGTGACTAGGGAATTCATGATCTGAACCATCTCTTACTGTAAATTTGTTCGAGTTACTTGTGAATTTAATGTAAGACTCTAGTATAAAAACAGGAAACTAGCAGAATTATTTGAGTTTCAACTCTAGATCTTCATTATAATTAACACAGTGTAGGGTCTCCTTTGTATAAGTAGGTAAAACATCTTAATTTTAATAAAGTTTGTTGTACTTAACCAAGTTGTCACTTGGCAAAATGATTTTTGACCTTTTGTGTGTATTTTTATGTTCTAGATTTCTCCCAGTTTGTCAATTTGTAAGAATAACACTAGGGATATAAATATTAGAATATCAGCTCTTTGGTTGTAATTGTGCTTCTAGCTACAGATATCTTAGATGGGGCTAATTTAGAATAAAATTATAATTTGCTTCAGAACTTGGTAGACGGGGAATGATTTTACAATGACAAAAATGATTGTTTCCTAATGAGTACTTTTAGGAGAACCATAAATAAATGTCCCATTTCCGAATGACCTCAATGCTCTAAAATAATGAATACATGAAACCTCATAAAATACTTCTCATTAAAATTCATGACTAGTTCATTTTATGGCAAAAAGTTTTTCTTCTCCATTCTGACAATTAGTGAAATGTGAAGAAATACATTTACGTGTATTAATATATCATTTATATATTACTTAACATACAATTTATACATAGTTTAGAGAACAGTACAGAACAGTTTTCATGTTTTCTTATATGATTAGATGTTTTGTTGGTGATAATCATTTAAAAGTATGAAGAAGAAGAGGAATAAATTTGGAGTATGATTCACAGTAGAAGAATAAATAAAACAAAGTAAAAAATTGTAGAAACAATAATCTATTAGTCAAGCAAATAATTTTATGCCACAGTTCTAGACAGTGACCAAAAATAAAGAATTCTAAAGAATTCTATAAGAATTCTACATAATAATGTCAATGTAATTATACAGTAAATTAAGCACAGAATTTGGTACAATGTTTTAGGTAAAATGAACATTTGTTTTTAATCTCCTGAAGCATTTTGATTATATTTACCCTTTTAATTTCCAAATCCATATTTACTAATATAGACTGTTACTTTAAAAAAGAGGTTCTGTTATCATATTATTTGTGTTCAAGTAATGACTTCACCACATTAACAAAATGACATTGCTTATGTGTCTTAACATCACTGTGCCTCAGTCTCCTCAGGTACAAAATAAGTATAATGATAGCAGTTTCCTCATGGAGTAATTGTGATTAGAAAAAAAAAAAATGATAATCCACATATATTACCAATGTTTGGCACGCAAGTGATCAATGAACATACTGACAGATAATGAGATCCTATGAAATATATTTGGATATACAAGTAATTAAGGAAGATGAATTTGATGATGGCAGGAACTATGGTAAAAAGGGTTTTGAAAGTTTCACTTGTTTCAAGTGATACTCGAAACTCTAAAATCGAGTCTGTTCTCCTGCTGTGGAGGTTTCAAAATTGCAAGAGATAGTTTCTTCCAGCTTAACAATGAGAACAAGCTGGATAAGAAAGAAATTTGTGGTTTAAAAAATCTTTCAGAGAGCTTGTTTAAGAAAGAAAATGAATTAAATTCAAGAAAGTAACAAATCTTTCCTAAAAGAAAATAGACCCACAATTCCCATCATATTAGACAAAACAATGCAGATGAAAGTCAGAAGAAACCAGCTGAACTTTTCTTTGAGGAGACAAATTCTCACTCTGTCCCCCTGGCTAGAGTATCCTGGTGTCACAGCTCACAGCAACCTCAAACTCCTGGGCTCTAGTGATCCTCCTGCTTCAACCTCCCGAGTAGCTGGAACTACGGATGCATGCCACCACACCAGCTAATTTTAGTAGAGACGGGATCTCACTCTTGCTGAGGCTGATCTCAAACTTCTGAGCTCAAGTGATCCACCTGCCTCAGCCTCCCAGACAGCTGGGATTGGAGGCATGAGCACTGGCCCAGCTGAACTTTGGACAAACTTATAGTTGCGGGGTTAGGGCTGAGAAGACTGAATAGAATCTAAGCAAGCCCCAGCTAGCAAGCATGTCTGTTCCCACCAACTAATGTAAGACCAGTGACCCTGTCCTCAGTGTGTGGAATAGTAATCCTAAATCTGGGACCAGGAAAAGAAAATCAAGAGAAATATTCTGGGACTCTACAGTGAGTGCCTGGCAGGCTACTAACAAGTTGACGGAGGTGAAGAGCTGAGAGAAATCTCTCCCTGGCACTCTGAGTTTCTATCCCTGGTTAGAAATTGGGTAACAGTGTAGCAACTTCAACAAATCTCCAGGAATCTAAAAGCTGGAAGATGTGTCCTAAATTGTAAAAAGGGGGGAGAGAGGCAATCCGAAGAGATCTCAAGATCTGTAAAGCTGGTGACTTGACTTTAAAAATACAGCACCTCAATCTCTCACTGGTGCTTGGAGCCTAAGTCTTGAAAAATGAATTCTAACTCTACTCTTGAAACATGATAAATAAGTGATGAATTGAGTTTAATTGCATTTTTCATCAAATCCCTGATAAGTTAACTCTGCCCTCTGTACTACTGATATAATGGTGCAGTGAACGTACCCTTTTCTGATTTAAAGTACTATTTACTTTAGCCCTTTTTTTTTTGGTACACTTAGGGTCCAGCATGAAACCAAAAATTATAAGACACATTAAGAAGCAAAGACATGTAACTCATATTCAAGAGAGGAAGCAAACTCAGATATTTTTTCAGATACTACAAATATCTGACAAGGACTTAAATAAAATATGATGAAAAGGACAGGAGCAATGAGGACTTTCAACACATATATGAAAATAAAAATAACCAACTGCAAATGTTGAAAATTAAAAATTAGGCATCAGAAGTAACAAATTCATCAGAAAGACTCATTACTTGACAGTATCAAGTAATACACAATGTGTAATGATATAATACAATATATATTATCGTAGTCACAAGAAGAAAAAAGTCACAAAAGAAATAAGATCTAGTTCCTGAAATTTTTCCAAAGTTGAAGAAAGTTATCCAATTATAAATTCTGTAAGCTTCACAAGCCTCAATGAGAATACATTGGCAACAACAGCAAAACACCAAGACGCAGCAGAGTCACAAAGTAAAACATCAGCATGGTGTAATGCCATTGACTTTCTTTGATTATTGTTTGACTTTTTTATATGTCACTATCCACCTTTCAATATTAGGTTTTAATCCTGTGTCTTATAAACGTCAAATACCTGGACTTAGGTTCGTGAATCGGGAACACACAGCTGGCAAACTGCAGCCTGCAGCCAGCGTGGCCAGCTACTTGCTTCTATGGGCCTGTGGTTTCAAATGGGCCGTTGTTGTTACATTTTTAAATGTTTAACACATAAGAGGAGGAATCATATCTTATGACACATGAAATCAACCTTTACAGTCCATAAATATGAGTTTATTGGAAGGCAGCCACATTCTCCCATACATATTTTGTCTATAGCGCTTTGTACACACTACACAACAGCTGGGAAATTGAATGGGAAAGAGGGTGTACGTGACACTCTCACTGCTCTGGTCCTGGACAGATTGTGGAGACACAAGCAAGACTTGGCAGCATTCCATATTCCACTTGTATGTACCCATAAAGGCAAAACAAAACAAAAAAAAAGAATAATGGGCTTCAAATGTCGCATTTTTAAGGCACACTGAGTATGGACTTTTTGTATTCAATAGCAAATCCTTCTGTTTATCATGCAACAACAATACACTCTATACTCATGCGTTAAAGAATAGATCTTGACATTAACAGACTGAGCACTCATGGCAGTGCTTCCTACTCAGAGACAGACAACACACAGAAAATTAGAAAATTTAAAACAGCGTATCTCATCACAGCAGAAGTTTTTCAAAAAAATAAAAAAAAAAAATTACAGTGAAGCCAAAGCATATTTCAAATTCAATTGTTTCTTTTGTTGGCCAGGAAAAAAAAAAAAAAAAAAAAAAAAAGCCATTTAGCGTCAGTGATTGTGGCACTGAATAAACGTGTTTAAAGAACAACCTTGTTTAATATGATTAAACTTTTGGCCGGAATGATTATTCGAAGAGGCAGGGGCATTTGAAGCAGCATCAATAATCAATTTGCCTTATTTTTTAAAAAGTAAATGAATTTGAGTAGCTTTTCTTTGCTATTGACAAGTTCACAGATGTTGCTGACACTCATCAATTGTTGTTTATTTGATGAATCGATACCAAGTTTAAGTGACTGTAGAATTAACCTCAGTAAATGGGGTACCTTGACCAAGGGGTTGTCTTTTAAAGAAGTTAAGAAAGCATGAATCCAGTACAACCAATAAGGGGGGGGGGGATGCACATATACGGAACAGGAAAAGGCTTATTTTCAAATTTACAAAACTCAGAATATTCTAACTGGTTTAAAGTCCATATTACCTACTTTATTATTCAGTGGTAGTTATTTTAGGAAAATTCTGGGAATCTGTTATGTTTTATTGAATCAATAGTGTCAGCAGTGAACTTCACTCCCTCTCATGGGCTCAACTCTTCTCAGTTTTGTAAATTTTTGGCTGACATTGGAACTGAATATCTCCACTTTCTCCACCACACGATGGCTCACTGGCTCAGCAGTGGTGGATTTTTATTGCAATGTTTTGAGCTCAGTGCAGATGCTGAAATTTCTCGGGAAAGGAAGAAACACTCTCAACCAGTGATCTCAAACCCTAAATAGCAGGGAATGAGCTTTTGCTACAGATTAGAGATTCCATGAGTTCAACCTAAAATTACAATGAAAAAGTATTTAAATGTGAAACAAACTGTGATAAAACCATCTAAACAATTAACACTGTTTGAATCACAAGCCAAGCTACTTCAGGTACTAGTGTTCTGTCTACCAAAGTTTAAAACAAGAAGCTGGACCCTCGTTCCCACACAACAGAACACCCAGTGCATTTTCTACCACAATGTAAATGCAAAGGGAGTATTTATATTTCCAATTCCATTTTAAAGTAAGTCATTTAGAAGCATCCACCTAAAAATTTCCAACTGGAAGTGTTAATACATGACATAATGAGTGCTCAAAGGCAAACATCGAGAACAAAATCCAGTAACATTCTATAAACGCCTTCAAGAGATGAATGTGTTTAATTAAAAGAATTGCACATCAGTATTAGGTAGGATCTATGTAAAAAAGCATTTTCGGGATGACGTATCTAATATATCATTACAAATTACCATTGCAGATGGACACTTGCAATAGATTTTGATGAAAGGAGGACTGTCAATCATCTACTTGGTGAAATGTGATCTTTCCCTCATAAGCAGACCTGTATTACAAAAACAAACAAACAAAAACTTGATTATTATGAGTATTTTGAATTTCATTGATAAAAATGTATAAACTATTTCATCTCTAGAGAGATAAGTATGTACATAATATCCTCAGTTTTGTCTCTTGGCTTGCAAGAGATATTGCCTGGCCGTCCACTGAGCAAGTCTGCGGAACTCTGTCTTCCAGAGCAGTTTCAAAAACATTAACAGAGTGACCGATCTCAATAGGTGGAAACTTTTAGGTCATTTTTTTTGTTGTTGTTAATTTGTAACAACCTTAAAAATTTGCTAAGTTGTCATAAATATGTAATCAACACAGAAAATTTCCATTGCTTTCCTAACTTTATACTTCTACTGTAGAAGGAGACCTATTGCATACAGTCTTGCCTGATTCTAATTTTATTAACAAAGGATAATATAAAAACGATTAAACACAGATGCCAGCACTCCATAATGTTATTCTTACTTGAATTAAAATTTAAACTTGCAATATATACAAGTGGTTAGCATTGTCCTCTGTCACTCATTTCTCTTCACTAGATCGCAAGTGTCAGAGGACAGGGACTTTACCTCTGCTCTCCAACTCTGTGTCTGCAGTGTCTAGAGCAGAGTTGGAATAGAGCAGCCTGCCGTACACATCTGTTGAATGAAAGAGGCGAGATTATTTAAAAAATATTTTAGGGTGAAGCCTGTGGCTCAAGGAGTAGGGCACCGGCCCCATATGCCAGACCCATATAGCACTATGTCATAATATAAAAATGCTCTCTATGTTTCTAACTCAGGGTTTTCCCCTAACTACGTGGACTTGGAACTCTAGGATTGGCAAACCATTTCTTTAGCATTTTTCTTGTGGTTTTGGACTGGTTGGTTAAATGTATGCAAATAAGCACTTATGCTCCGTAAGGGCCACTTCCCAGCATTCCCCACAAAAAGGACTTTCTTCTTTGCCCCCCCCCCCTTCTTCCCTTAGCTTTTTTCTCCCTTCCCTTCTCTTGATCCTCCTCTGGCTGCTCCTTTTGTTCCCTTGGGTCAAATATTAAGTTTGCTCTCTCTGCGTTAAAACAGTATAAACTAAGCCCAGTGAGTGAGATGGACCAGCTATGATGAGAATCTATCCCAAGTCCTGGAGAAGGGTATCCTTCCAAGGACTAAGGTTTAGAATGCACCTAAATAGGGCATGTTAAAGCCACAGGCAGGCGGTAAGCATGGAAGAGAGCAGTGGTTTGAATGGAGACAAAAATGGGGAAAAACATATTTAAAACTGGCCACTGCTCAGCTAGCACTCTCTAAAGGATACTGAGAATAAGGATACCCCGGTCTGCACGGAGAACATCCTATCCTGGGAAAGAGAGAGCCTGAAAACAGGTGCATTGTCCTCTTTGTACAATTCATATGCTAAGTAGATACTTTGTGATTGTCTTTTTAGGGGTGTGGTTTATTGTAATTTTAAAAATGAGTCATTAAAGAGAGATTTGAGTTTTTTCATCAAAAAAATAGTAAAGTTTAATCTTGCTAAATTGTTCACTTTTTTTTTTTTTTTTTCTATTATGATGAGTGACTTCTCTGGGATGAAACTAAGTTTATTAACCTATAGAGTCAGGGGTGTTAGAGAACCTCAGCAAGAATCACCAACCTCCTGATATGGGATATTTTCTCCTTTAGACAATCAGCAGAAAGGCAGCATATGACAGAACTGAGAAGGTCATAATAAATCTAGCACTCCTTCCCCTGGGGCAGGTAATGCTTTTACGCTCCCTGAATAAGTTGATTAAGCTGATTTCTAATATGTTTTGTTGTGGGGTTGGTGATAATTCCTGGATACCAGTGTTATTGTGATTACTTGCATATCTTTGATGAACAAAACTTTCATGTGCTCAGAGTCTTAGAATTGTTGGCATCAGGTAACTTTAGTGGACAATTCATTTAAAACAAACTTTTACCATCTATTTTGCACCTAAATACAGTCTCAAAGAAGCATACAAAATGCAAGGCCTGCTGCACTCTGTGATTTCATATTTTTTATTTAAAGTAATATAAATTTGTCATTTTCTCATTATATTTCAAATGCACATCTGCTTAGACAACTTCTATTCCTTGATGTGGTGAATAGTGTTTTGTGGAAAACAGTTTCGTGTACAATCGGGATATGCACACACAAATGCAGCAATAACACTAGTTTCTTCTGTAGTCAAACTCCAAGTTAACGACATTCACCATTAAATTGAGGACATTTGTCTTCTCCCATGTTTATTTTAAATCTGATTATATTTGAATTAATGGCTAATGACAGGATTGAGCCTATCAGTATTTATTTGAGTATATAGTTAAATATTTATCCAAGACATATTTAAGAACATAAAGAATAATGTCCAATGATTAGCACTCTTTATTGCAATTTTCATTTTCGGAGAAAGGTCTACATGTTTTTTCACTTCAGATTTCTATTTTTTTTTTTTTTTAATTTATGTAGGAGAACAGCTCGTATCTCAGACTTATTGCTCCCACGTTGTTGTTGAAACAAAGTAAGACCAAATTTGAATCTAGCTTGTACATTAATTTACATCTTACGTAGAGAGACTCCCCTTTATTTTGGAATTATCTGGCTGCCTATCTGGGCATGGTAGTCTTTGATGCAAAAAGATCCTGCCAATCTCACAAAGTAAGGAATCTTTGTATTATGTCCCAATCCTTTCATAAGCTTGCCTTAATATTGTCCTTTATATAATCTAGTCTTATCTGAAAGGAGAGAAATTGTAGGCTGAAGCCTTAGAAGTGCCCAACTCATCTATATTTTTAGTCTCATCTTAAATCTCTACTCCAGCGTGTTTCCAATATGAGTTTCAAATCCTAGTCTTTTTCCTTTGATAACAGTTTTTTTCTTATCTGCCGTGGCGGCGCTCAAGTCCATTTCTCTTTGCTCCCACTACAGAATTCCTTTAAGTGTAATTTCTGTCTTTGTCTTTTTTAAAGCACTTTTGCATATAATTCACTGTTCAGACTTCTGGCATTAGCAATAATTCATAGCATAGTAGAGAAATTAAGTGTAAGATTTAAAGGTCTCTGAGTGGCAAGGAAAACAGTGGTCATCAATTGCTTGCATTTGCATAGAAATATAGAGAGCTGTCCTTCAGTTCTTGGCTCAGACTTCTAACTTCAAAGGGCTCACATTTTGTCCATAAATAACTGCCCACCAAGTCCTAATGCCCTTTCATAACACAGAGCGGGCATGGCTAACCTTCTCAGTAAGAACAAAGTAGTAAATATTTCCACTTTTGTGATTCCTATGATTTCTGTTGTACCTACTCAGCTATGCCATTATAGCAAAAAAGTAGCTATGAAGGATACTTAAGAAAAACAAAGATGAGGGTGTGTTTTAATAAAACTTTATTTATAAGATCACATGGTAAGTGCTGGATGTGTCCAACTGGCTGTAGTTGGCCAAACCTGGAATAGAAAAGTTTGCCAAACTTTTTACTGTGAAAGTGATGGTGACCACTGTAGTGCTAAGTAACTGTGACACAGGGCACTGCTGGACAGGCCTTAGCAGGCCGGATGAGCCCAGGTGCCACCATCTGGGGTTGTTTATTCACATACGAGGCTTTCTGTTTCAGATAGGGTTAAGAAACTGAATGTTCCAAGAAACATAGTCCTGGGCAAAGACTCGATATACAAAGAGCACTTAGTAATGCACTTGGGAGTGACTGACCATGAATTTAGCCTAAGGTAAACATACTTTGAAGATATAAGCACTTTAAGAAAGGAGAATATTGTGTGACTTTGTGACCTCTGAGGAGGAATCTGCTTAATGTATCCTGTAATGGCTAATAACACTGCTGATGCCTTCACCGTGAGTAGAAAAGTGAAAGAGCAAATCAGGAGACCAGACCAGCTTTGAGAAGACATTCTTGCTGTTCCCTGGAATTGCTGAATTTTCTTTAAATAAAAATCAACATCCACTTCTCCGTTGATTGGCTTAGGTGACAGACAGACAGACTCCTTAGTCTAGCAACAAAATGTCCAGAGAGAGATGAGACTGCTCAGGGCTGAGAAGACACTAAGTTAACTTGTGTGGCCCCTTGCCAAGGCCAAGACATGTGTATATGCGCATGAATGTCTGTGCACACATATGCAAATATACACACAAATGTGTGTAAAAATACATGTATACATAGAACTGTGTCTATATACACACACATCTATCCATCTATGTATCAGGAGAGAGGGATGAGGGCAAATTAATTTTGCTAATTACCACCACTCTCTGTCAACTCTGAATTGACTTCACTCTTCTCACCTTGACGAGTGGTAATTTAATGGTCATAGATATTTTTGCTTCCAAACTAAAAGGAAATTAGTTCAGGGAATACATTTCATTTGGATTTAATGGGACATACTTATATGTTTTCCAGTCGCTCTTATGTATGAATGTTCTGGATACAAGTTCCACACACACTATAGTTTAAAGGGGGAAGTTCAAAATAAAGAATTTTTAAGCTGTACAATTGGAGAGTAAATGTGAACATTTTAACAGTAATCCAACAGTTTTTTAGGGCTGAGGAAGATTACCCAAGAAGGACAACCTGGCATGGAATGACCCTTCTGGGTTTATATGGAGACATTTTTGAAGACATGTAGTGCGTCTCACTGGATACTGACAAATTTCTCTGGGCTGTTAGTGCCAGAGCAGACTCACCATTATGAGGCAGGCAGGAAACCATCCTCGGGGTACAAGCTATCTGTAGCTGGTGTCTATGTGTATAGGAGTCAGATGCAGAGGTATCCATTCTTTTTACTCTCCTGCACACTGGAAAAAGAACTATCTTGGGCCAGATGCTAAATACACAAACACTAAGGAAAGCTGCTTAGCAAAGAAAAAAAGGAAAAAAAAAATTCATAATTTTTGTGATGTCTAACAAAAGATAAGCAAAAAAAAAAAAAAAAAAAGAAGTCCTCACAGAATCAGTGCATAGCCCATGGGCTGCAGTTGGACACCCCTGAGTCCTAGAGCATGGGGTGATTTTATGGTGGGGGAGAGTACAGACTGTTAATCACCAGGTCCAGCATGCAGGAAAGATAGATTTAAATAAAAAAGCAAAAGCATATCCTCTGAAATTAAGAACTAAAACTCCCTCTCTTTTGCAATGTATCACTTGGGCCCCTACTTAAAAGAGCTTAACATTGTGCCCGCTAGCTAACAAACCATATTTAAAGGGCCCAGATCCATTTTCACAGAAGAGGCAATAAAGGGTTAGTTTGGAACTGAGCGGCAATAAAGTAATAAATGATATATTCTGGTGTGTGCAAAAGCTATTGTTAGATATTTCAGTATAAAAATGGCTTTCAGTGATACTCCTAATTCCAATTTACTGACATGACAGTTACGAGCCACACATACTGAGATTTACATCTGTCCAGTCGTAACTGGTCCTAGAAATATGTGGATAGTGGAGGAAAAAGCATGGCCGGAGACCTACAAGCTAGAAACCAGTCAAATCTATTTTTCTTTTCATTAATTATATAAAATTATAATATTAAAATTTACTCCTTACAAAGGTACTTTTTTAAGGCAATTAAACTACAAATTTTTCAGAATTCCTGTGTTGAGGACAACCAGAAAAGAAAGAACCATTCTCGGTTAATTATTAAATAGGTTTAATTATTTTTCAGGATTTTGTTATTTTTGTGGTGTTTTATAAACAGAATGGGAAAAACAAACCCCATAAAAACACCATAAAATGAGCAATAAGCGTGATCTCTTATTCTAAATACACTTAAACACATGCCTACCTGGTTTTATGATATTTGCATTCTTTTGCTTAAAGTCATCACCATCACCAAAAGTTACAAAAATGTCAGACCTCCAAAGTCCTGGACTCATACCTACAAAAAATGTTACAATAAAATATCAAGGCTGAGTATGTCAACAAAAACAAGGTATTAAATTCTTGCAGTGGGAATTTTTAAAAGAATTCCTTACAAATTTTGAATAATAAAATACGGTTTCACGTATATAACTCACAAGATTATTGCTAGCAAAAACCAAATGGCTGAAGCTCACGAAATGTCATCTACATAGAATACGTGTCTATTGTCTGAATATGTTCTATTTATCTATTTATTTTCAAAATTTCAAATGTCTTTGTTACATTGGATCCTTATTATAATGCTTGATCAGGGCTATAGGTGTGCCTGTCACCCGAATAGTGTTCCCTGTACCCCTGAGGTAAGTTTCGGTCCTCTCCTCCTCTCCCTCCCCCCAGTGACTTTTTACTTTCCTCTGTGCCCACGTGTGCCCCTTGGTTAGTTCCTGTTTATTAGCAAGTACATGTGGGGTTTGTTTTTCCCGTTCTGTAGATATTTCATAGAATAATGGTCTCCAAGTCCTTCCAAATCGCTGCAAAAGGCATTGATTTCATCCTTTTGTATTGCTGAGTAGCACTCCTACATACACCAGTTTTTATTCAACAACTCAGAATTGATGGGCACTTGGATTGATTTCACATCTTTGCAATTGTGAATTGTGCTGCAATAAACCTCCGAGTGCAGGTGTCTTTCTGATAAACGGTTCCTTTTCCTTTGGGTAGATACTGAGTCAGAAAGGGCTGGACCCACTGGCAGGTCTGCTTTTAGTTCCTTGAGGAATTTCCGTACTGTTCTTCACAGAGGCTGTACTAGTTTTCAGCCACCCCCACCCCCAGCAGTGTGTAAGTGTTCCTTGCTGTCTGAGTCTACACCAGCATCTGTTGGTTTTGGACTTTTTAAATAAAAGCCATTCTAACAGCAGCAAGGTGATATCTCATTGCACTTTTGTTTGCATTCCCCTGCTGATCAGTGACGCTGAGCATTTTTCCCACTGAATTAGTTCTGTGTCATCCTTTTCATGTTTTGTGCTGCTTTGTCATTTCACTCAAATGTATTAAATGAGTTTAGTCAACTAAATAAATAATGTAGCACACTTTTTGGAGACAGATTTTATTTCCTTATCCTTTCTTATTTTCCTCGGTACTGTCCAAAGATCAGGCTAATAATAAATTGAAGGAGACACCAAGAGCCGCAGCTCCTCTAAGCCAAGATGTTTTGCAGCTTGGGGGCAGGCCCTGGGGCAACCCATCTGCAGGTGTTAAAGCTTAAACATCCTTTGGAGTATAGGGGAGTGATCCCAGCCTGTGGCAATCCTTAAGCACACAGTCATTGTCTAATACTCCCCTTAAACCTGTCATGTACCATCTCAATAAATAGCTACTGCAGAGGTGGCAACCTCGGGGCTACCCTGCACTTATGGTTAGCCACCTCTGGCAAGCTTGTACTTCTATCGTGTCACCTCTGTTTCCTTCATGAGGCGACAGCAACAGGGAGTAAGGGGTCGCGACAATAAATACTTGCTTAATTAATGGGAGGATTAAAGCACTAGATCCCTGTCCTTATTTGTGAGCTACACACACAACTTCTAGTTTTTAATCTTTCTGTTCACTGAAATAAAGGTGTGGAATCAGATATCCCTAGAGATCATTTTCAATTCAAACTGAGAACATTACTTTCTTTCATGATTCAGAATCAGAAAAAGCAGATCAGAATATTGAACTATTTTACACACTTATTTTATTGTTTCCAAAGCTCTTCTTTAACAATATACTACCATAAATTAGTTTCTTCTTTATGCTTTTTATTCAAAACCTTATCACTGATTATAAATGTAGCCATTTGATATGGAACCTTAGACATGGAGGTTTAAATACATACTACACAAGAAACTGTATGACACAGAAACCCTGCATTTTGTTTTGTTTATATTTGTATATTCTGTGAAAGGATCACTGTCTTAGAGGATTAAAGATGGCAGCCGAGTAACAGCTTCCCTGCAACTGGGCACAGCGAGTCTGGGGAGACAGGACTCCAGGCATCTATGGCAGGAGGGATCTGCCTATAATATCCCTTTAAGGTTACAGGGAGCCAGAAAGTGACTTCTGGAACCCCAAGAGGAGGACAAAAACAGTGGAGAACTGGCAAGTGATTGTGTGTGTTCAATCGACCTAATCACACCAGCAACCATGAGTACAAGCAGCAGTGAGACTGCAAACCAGAAGGGCCTTACCTGTGAACTGTTTTGGTGTTCTTGGACTTGGCACTCAGTTGAACTGCCTTGGGGAGAGCTTGAGCAGGAGTTTGGAGAACTTTGGGCATTGTCTGAGGCCCCAGACTGAGCCACTGAGCTGGGCGCAGGAAGTCACTGGGAAAAAACTGCCCCGGAAAGCGCCGCCCACAGGGTCCCAGAGCAAGGATCGGGTGGGACAAAGTAACCTAGTGACTGAGTAGCCTAAATGCAGGGAGTGAGCTGCCTTATAGCTTTAATCCTTAGGGGCAGAGTGAGACAGTTTTGGCACACTGGAGCCTTGGGCTGTTGCCCTGGGTAGAGTGCCGTGACCTCACAGCTCATAGCAACCTCAAACTCCTGAGCTTGGCGCCGCCCAGACCTCCATAACAGCTGTGCAGCGACCCCAACCTGTGACCTGCACCCACCAGGCCTCCACATTCTCTGACCAGGAACTGCGGGAGCCACGAAACCCTGCGTCCCTCCTCCTGTGTCCTCCCAGCCTCCACACTAGCTCGTTCATCTCGCCAGGGACTCTGGTAGCTGCGTGCCCTCTGGAGCCCTCCCTGCCTCTTCACAGAGCCCTTCTGGCCAGGGACTGCTGGAGCCTTGGGCTTTCTGTACCAAAGTCACTGGGTGCCAGGCACTCCCAGAACCATGCGCACCACCCCCAGCCCTGTTGCTGGATCCAGGTGTGCCACACACTGGAACTGCTTCCACAACCAGAACTCCCTAGCTAGAGCAGCCACAGACGAACTACACAGGGTCACTCCCTACAAAGATCCAACAACAATAGAGTGAACCCTCTGGGGTCTAATCCTAGAAAGACACCTCCCCAACTCTGAGGACAGCCAGAGGCA